>BSBK01014426.1:0-22500 GCA_027943335.1 Chamaecyparis obtusa
ATATACAATATATATATATATATATACATACATATATATATGTATATATATATATATGTATATATATGTGTATATATATATATATATATGTATATATATATGTGTGTATATATATAATTTTCAACCAAGCATAGTAGGTGTATATAAATATTCCATTTAATGTCGTAAGCACACTAGCACACTCAAGAATTCCTACATAAATAACACATATTTACGTACACAATATAAATGTTTATAATCTAATTACTAACATAAGAAGATACATACACATTCTATATATATACATAGGCATATATGTGTGCACTCATATATGTGTACATATATATTTCAACCAAAATCACATTTAGATACAATATATACATCTATCTCAACCATGCCACATAATAATCACATCCACACAAATAGGAGTGACGAGACAAAAAACATAACTAACATGAAATAATCAATTGAACAACCCAACCATGCACAATGGAAAAAGATAACAAGAAAGACCTTGACTAGGCCCAAACCTGGGATATTTCAAATTTCTAATAGGAACCTATGTCCAAAAGGGTGCTTGGGTGAACCTTGGTGCCATCTCTGAATCAACAACTATTTCAAGGATTTTAAGGCACACTCAGACCTATGTAGCCATGTGGAGTTGATGTTTGGTACTTGCAAATTCTTCATCGATACAAAAAATAACACACACACACACACACACAAACGCATACATAGACAAATAGTAACATACAAGGAAGGAGGAGTGTGACATTGTTTAGATCTTCCACATAAGTGACTACGACTACCTCCCCTCATCCTAAAAGAACATAAGATAGTATCCTACTGAAGCATGATTGGGTTAAAAATGTTATCCCATAATAATCATAATCAAGTAATATAGTAAAAAGGAGTGCATCATCATTATTAATGAACAAAACACTCTTTAAATTATAAAAAATATTAATAAATTAGAATGCATAAAGATGAACATGTCCAAACATAATCAAAGAGCATCTCATCATCCTAGTTCTCCAAAATACTTGTGAAGGTTAGAGGGGTATTGCATAGTTGTTCCCTTTAACTGAATGAAAAACTCATCTATTCAAGATAGAGGATACATATTTTTGATAATCACTTTGTTGAGCATCTTGTAATCAATACACAGTCGCAAAGTTATATCCTTCTTCTTAACAAAAATTATCGAGGCTCCCCATGGTGATACGCTAGAATGTATAAACCCCTTGTCCACAAGTTCATGATGCTGCACCTTAAGCTCATACATCTCAGTGGTGGTCATCCTATAAAGAGCCGTGGATTGTGGCTCAGTACCAGACATTAAATCAATAGAAAAGTCAAACTCTCTCTTTGGAGATAGTTTAGGCAAATCTTCCAGAAAATCATCCTAGAATTCTTGAAGTATTGGATAATATCCAAGTGATGAGGAGTGTCGTCAAGATTTTTAACATGTGAAACATACAATATTCACCCATTCCTCTTTTCCTTTTTGAGTTGTATATAATAAATTTTCCTTAATTCTATGGGACTTTTCACACCCCTTATTATTGCAAGTTACCTACATCATCAAGGCATTTAACATACTTATCTCTACAATTTACAATTACCTTATGCTTAGTAAGCTAGTTGATGCCTAAGATAACATCATAAGAACCTAGAGGGGCTATAAAGGTTTAATTGCATTTGAAAAATAGGAAGTTCTAACTCGTTTCATGATAGATATAGCTCTACTCTTTTCTCTATCATTTTCCCATACTCTACTATCTATGGGTTAGCCATATATCCTTCTCTAACTGGAAGTATAGCTACTACTTTAGGATCTACAAAGATTTTGTATCCCTTTTATCTATTAATATAGAAACATCATAATAAAAAATATTACCAACTAGCTTAATAGGAGTACCCTGATAGTCAGCCTATTTGTGATAAAAAAACTACATCAATATGATGCTATGCATATGGCCTCTTTCAATCCTATAAAATGAGTGTTGAGGACGTCTGGTAGCATAGTGATCACCACCACACATAGAGCATTCATCTCGAGGTCCCTATTATCCTTTTGGTTTATCCTTTCTATTCCCATTCATGTTGTTGTTGCTATTGTTTCCCCTAATGTTATTCATGTTTTGATCCTGGGAGTTCCTATTAGAATTCCTTCCTGAATTCCCCTACCCTTTACCTCTCATGTTTTGAATTTTTTTTGGCCACCACCTTTCTATTTTTTCCTAATATTTCCTTTTTAAACCTTGAGAAGAGATAGGTTTCTATTTTTTTTTCACAGTGGACATTCTCTACAATCTCTTCTCTTTCCTAAGAGCCTTCCTAAAGAAAAAATCCATGGTCTCAACTTCATGCATCTAAACCTCTATTCCAATCTCAGGGCACAACCTTGTGATAAACTTGAGTGTTCTAAACTGCTCATCCTACTGATACTATGGAACATACTTAAATAGGTGATAAAATTTCTCATGATATTGAGTCACTATCAGGACCCCCTATATTAAATTTTGAAAGTATGACACTTTCTAATCATAGAACAATTTCGGTAACCTCTGACAAAATAACTGTAAGAAATCTTCCCAAGATATTTCACCAAGCTAAAGTTTATTTTCTGCCATTACATTGGCCCACTAGGTGGATGCTTCTCCAGTCAACTAAAAGGTGATGCACATTTCCCTAGAGGCACCAAAAAAATTATGGACATGAAAATACCTCTCCATAGTGAAGGTCCATGGCTTGACATCTTCACATAGATGTGTAGTACCGCTAAAATGAGGAGGCAGAACCTTCTTGAGGTACTTACTAAGTTCCTCAAAAATTCTAACCTTGTTATCTTCCATCTCTACAATGCTCGTATTAGCCTCTCTCTTCCATTATTCCTCAATCCACCAATCCTCCTCTAACTTCCTCTCAGCCTCAGCTTTATGATCTTCCTCTCTTTTCCTCTCTTCTTCATTAAGACGGTTCTCATCCTGCCTAGTTCTAAGGTCATTTTTTCGGTGATCCATACAGTCACCTTGCTATTGCAAGAGGTTCCCTTTTTGGGTCAATAGATCTAAAATTAGATCCATCCTTTGATTTTTAGGCTCATCATGTGATACAGGAGCATTTGAGGATTAACCTAGTTGACTCAGATGTGGGTTTTTGTCAAACATTACTTCCAGGGGTCATAACTTTTGACTCGGATGTGGGTTTTAGATGAAATTTTATAGGCAGTTGCATGAGGAGGAGCTAGTTGGATTGCCAATGGAGCTCAACTTGATTGGTGGCCATTTCGACCTTTTTCTGGGAGCCAAAAATATCATCTTGGCCTTCGAAATTGACTTTTCTTATTTTTTTCTAGTTTTTAGAAAGTTTTCTTTTGTAATAAATCTAAAATCATGTTTTTGATTTCATAGGTTAGTTGGAAATTCATCTTGCCTTAGTTGGGGGCTTTTTGGGAAAAAATCAAGATTCATAGGATGGGTTTTGAAAATTACAAAAAATGGAAAAATCTACCAAATACGGTAATTTCAGAAATTGTAATGAGTTGTTTTCTTTCATTGTAGAGGCATAGTAGAGTTGGAAAAAGTTTAATAAAGGATTTGGCATTCTGAAACTTTTGTGTTGTGTATTTTTTCTGAGTTATTGTTTTGAAGGGTTTGGGCTACATCATCATGTGGACCATTACTAGATATGGCTTTTTTAATGTTTTTGGTATTCATGGTATCAGATTACGCAATTTTTAGCAATAGCTAGATTGAAGTCCCTAGAGTTAAACACAACTTTGATACCACATGTAAAGACTATACTTTTTAACAATGCCACATAAGCAAAATACATAATTTGCATAATTTTGAAAGAAAGGTCAAAGATTGATATACACATAATCTTTTCAACCATTAATTTACTTAAATAAAAAAAGGAAAATATCATTTATTTGACCTACATGTCGAAAAGATAAAATAATTTAGAAATTTCACAAAGAAATGTCAACCAATTGTTGCATTTAAAATATCTTCATATAAGTTACAATGAGTATAATCTTTACAACTGGAATTCGACGTACATGTTGAAATTCAAATTTCATCATGAGTACCAAAAATTAATACATGAGAAATGATAAAGGACGTTGACCAACATGTAAAATGTCAAGTTACAATACATAACCCAAGAGAATATGAATGATATACTATGAAATGATATGTCAAGTATATGCACAAAGATGGGGGACCAAAAAGGTGCCAAATTATTTTTTGGTCCCCTAATAGACATATTTTGCATGTGATATAGGGTGTATGCACTATATCATGCACATGTTGTGGCTTGGATTTCGAAAGCCTTAGGCTTGGACAATTCAAAACATAGCACATGCACAATATAGTGTGTATGTGGTATAGTATGTATGTGCTATAGAATGTACACACTATGTAAATTTCCTAAATTAATTCGATGCAACATCAAAATGAAATGATTTACATAGCACATACGTGCTATAGTGTGTATGTGCTATAGTATGTACACCCTATGTGGCAATAAAGAAAGACATAAAAACCATTCTAAATAGGGCGCACTCATGCCAATTTGAGTACCTGGACCATACATAAAATGTAATGGTTAAGTATAAGTTACATTTGATAGATATACTTTCAAGATGTTTGAGAGTGGTTTCAAATTCATAGGAGTTAAAATAAATATTATGGATTTTGAGGGTTTTTAGGAATTTTTAGACTTAGCTAAATTTCAAGAACCAACACATTGTCTACAACATGATTCCTAGTGGACTATTGATTGTAATCCTAAGCCCTTCACTTGTACATGATCATTTAAGGATTGTTTCTCATTATATTGATTATTCTATGGTTAGTTTGTTAATTGACATGCATGTTTAACCATGTTAGGGAAGAGAGAGAGAGAGAGAGAGAGAGAGATAATCATTGTAGGCCACGCTTTAGGGTTTTAAGTGGTTTTTTTTTATCATAAGAGGTTATTATGGGTCCTAAGTGATCCTAGGACTCTTTAGGACCCATTATGGCCCCTTAGGACACATTATGACCCCTTAGGACCCCTTAGGACACATTAGGACCTCTTAGGACCCCTTAAAACATATTAATTATCATAAAACACACTAATGTGTTCTAATATGTCCTAATGCTTCCTAAGGGGATGTAATGGGTTCGAACTGATCCTAGGAACCCTTAGGACCCTTTAGAACCCCTTAGGATCAATTAAAAACCATTAGGACATATTAGGACCCATTTGGACCTCTTAGAAAACATTAATAGTCATAGGGCACACTTGTTCTAATGTGTCCTAATGTGTCCTAAGGGGTTGTAATGGATCTTAAGTGGTCTGACCACTTAGGACATACTAGAATCCCTTAGGATACATTAGGACCCAATAAGATACATTTTAGAACCCTATAGTGTGTCCTGCAAATATTAATGTGCTCTATGGGGTCCTAATGGGTGCTGATGTGTCCTAATGGGTCTTAATGGGTCCTAAGGGGTCGTAATGGGTCCTAAGGGTTCCTAAGACCCCTTAGGACCCATTAAAAATCACTTAGGACCCATTAGTGTTTCCTACACCCCTTAATGTGTTCTAAGAGGTATTAATGGGTTCTAATATGTCTTAATAGGTTCTAATACATCCTAAGGGGTTGTAATGGGTCGTAATCAGTCCTACAAAAACTTAGGACCCATTATGACCCCTTATTATACATTAGGACCACTTAGAACCCATTAGTGTGTCCTAAGATAGTTAATGTATTTTAAGGGTGCCTAATGGGTCCTAAGGGGTCGTAATGGGTCCTAAGGATTTTTAGGACCACATAGGACCCATTTAAAACTCTTAAGACACATTAGGACCCATTAAGACACATTAGAACCCATACAAACACATTAGGACCCATTACGACCCCTTAGAACATATTAGGACCCATTAGGACACATTAGAACCCCTTAATATCCCTTAGAACACATTAAGGGGATTATGACACAGTAATGGGTTCTAATGTGTTCTAACAGGTAATAATGTATCCTAAGGGGTTGTAATGGGTGCAAAGGGGTCCTAAGACCACTTAGGACCCATTACAACCCTTTACAATAGATTAATCATTATAGGACACACTTTAGGGTTTTAATTTGTCCTAAGTGGTCCTAAAACCACTTACAACCCCTTAGGACACATTAGGACCCATTAGGATATATTAGAACCCATTACGATCCCTTCGAACACATTAACTATCATTGTACACACTAATATGTCCTTAGGGGTCCTAATGTGTCAGAAGGGGTCAAAATGGGTCCTAAGTGGTCCTAGGACCCCTTAGGATGCATTAGGACCTATTTGCACTCATTAGAACCCATTAATACCCCTTAGAACACATTAAGGGGCGTAGGACACACTAATGAGTTCTAATATGTCCTAATGAGTCCTAAGGTGTCCTAAGGGATCCTAAAGTGTCCTAAGTGGTCCCAAAATTCCTTAGGACCCATTAGGACCACTTAGGACACATTAGGACCTATTAGGACACATTATAACTCATTAGGACCCCTTAGAATGCATTAACAATCGTAAGACACACTAATGTGTCCTAAGGGGTTTTAATGGGTCCTAAGTGGTTGTAATGGGTCCATTGCATCCTATTGGGGTTTAAGTAGTGCTAATGTATCATAAGGGGTCATAGTGGGTCTTAAGTCATCCTAGGACCCTTTACGACCCAATAGGGAACATTAGGACCATTAAGAACCCCTTAGGACCCATTAGGACCCCTTAGAACATATTAACCATTGTAGGAGACACTAATGGGTTCTAAGTTGTTCTAATGTATCATAAGGGGTTCTAATGCATCCTAAGGGGTCGTAATTGGTTTTAGGAAAAATTAGGTCCCATTATGATCCCTTATAATACATTATAAGCACCTAGAACCCATTAGTGTGTTCTATGATGATTTATGTGTCATAAGGGATCTTAATGGATCATAAGGGGTCCTAGGGCCACTTAGGACCCATTATGACCCCTTATAATAAATGAGGATGACTTAAATCCCAATAGGACATATTATGACCCATTACAACCACTTAGTACCCATACAACCACTTAGGACACATTAGTGTGTCCTATGATGGTTAATGTATTCTAAGGTTTCCTAATGGGTTATAATGTGTTGTAATCAATCCTAAGGGGTCCTAATGGGTCCTAAGGTGTTTTAGGACCACTTAGGAAACATTAGTACCCCTTAGGACACATTAGGAACCATTAGGACACATTAGAACACATTAGTGTATCTTACGCCCCTTAATGTGTTCAAAGGGGTATTAATTGGTTTTGATGTGTCCTAATGGGTCCTAAGGAGTCCTAGGAACACGTAGGACCAATTATGACCCCTTATAATACATTAGGACCCCTTAGGACACATTAGAGTGTCATACAATAGTTAATTTGTTCTAAGGGGTTGTAATGGGTTCCAATGTGTTCTAATGGGTCGTAATGTGTGCTAAAGGGTCCTAAATATTTTTAAGGTGTCATAAGGGGTCCTAGGACACATTAATGTGTCCTAGTGTATGGTAAGGGGTCCTAGAATACTTTAATATATCATAGGACACATAATAATCCCTTAGGACCCCTTACCTTACATCTTATAGGCCCTAAAGGGTCCAAAGGGGTCATAAGGGATCCTATGAACCCTTACCATACACTAATGTATGATAAGGGGACCTAGAATACATTAATGTGCCCTATGACCCCTTATGACCCCTTAAGAACCTTTATCATACATTAGTGTATGGTAAGGGGTTTTAAGGGGTTTTTAGCTATCCTTGGACACATTAATGTGTCTAGGGACCACTTATGACCCTTTAGGACCCCATAGAATACACTAATTCATGGAAATAGGTCTTGAGAAGTTTTAAGGCATCTTAAGGGATTGTAGGACACATTAATGTGTTCTAGGACCACTTAAGAACCCTTATGACCCCTTACCATACATGTTAATGGGTCCTAAGGCACATAGGATACATTAATGTGTCCTAGGACCCCTTAAGACCCCTTACAACCCATTACCATGTAATAATGTATGGTAAGGGGCACTAAGGTGTCTTAAGGGGTCCTACGACACATTAATGTGTCCTAGGACCCCTTATGACCCCCTTAGGACCATTTGACACCACTCTCTCTACATCTTAGGGGTCCTACAGGTTGTTAACAGGTCCTAAGACACATCAATGTGTCCTAGGACCTCTCGAAACCCCTTAGGATCCCTTACCATACACTAATGTATGGTAAGGGATCCTATGGGGTTTTAATGGGTCTTAAAGGGTCCTAGGACACATTAATGTGTTGTAGGACCCTTCAATACCCCTTACAACCCCTTACAATACAATACTAATATATACTAATGGGTCCTACAACACATTAATATGTACCAAGGCCCTTACAACTCCTTACCATATGCTAATGTATGGTAAGGGTTCTTAAGAGGTTTTAGGATACAATAATGTGTTCTAGAACTGCTTACGACTCCTTATGACCCCTTATCATACATTATTGTATGGTGAGGGGACCTAAGGGGACTTAGAACACATTAATGTATCCTAGGATGCCTTAAGATCCATTACCATGTACTAATATATGGGAAGGGGTCATAATGTGTCTCAAGGGGTCCTAGGACATATTAATGTGCCCTAGGACCCCTTATGACTCCTTGGGGCCCATTAGCACCACTCTCTCTACATCATAGCCATCCTATAGGTTTTTAAGGTGTCCTAGGACACATTAATGTTTTTTAGGACCCCTTACTAGTAACATCTTCTAGGACCCCTTACAACCCATTAGGACCACTTACCATAGAATAATGTATGGTAAGGGGTCCTAAGGGGTTTTATCCGGTCTTAAGGGGTCATAAGACACATTAATGTTTTGTAGGATGAACCTTTAGGACCCTTAAGATGTATGGTAAGGTGTCCTAAAGGGTCCTAAGGGGTCATAAGGGGTCTTAAAACCCCTTATGACTCCTTAGGACCCCTATCTCTATATAGTAGGGGTTGCAAGGATTGTAAAGGGATTCTAGGAGAGAGAGAGAGAGAGTCCTCAAATGATCATCCAAAATTCAAGGGCTTAAGGCTATAATTAATAGTCTATTGGGAATCATGTGAAGATAATGTGTTGATTCCTAAAATTTGGCTAAGTCTGAAATTTCCTAAAAACCCTCAAATCTAGAATCCTTATCTTAACTCCTATGAAGTTGAAACCACTCTCAAATATCTTCAAAGTATATACAAAAAATGTAGCTTAAGTATGTAAATTTTAGTTAAATGAACTACATTTTATGTATGGTCCATGTACTGAAATTAGCATGAGCGCACCCTATTTAGAAGGGTTTTTTTTGTCTTTCATTATTTCCACATAGGGCATACACACTATAGGGTGTACTCATTGTAGTGCATACATGCTATGTAAACCATTTCATTTTGATGTTGAAACATTTATCCAACCTTGGGGAAAAATATAAATTTAAATAGTGCACGTAAACACTATAGCTCATACGTGCTATTGTGCATATGCGATTTTAAATACATTAGAGTCCACCAAGCCTAAGGCTTTAATTTTAATTGGAGATCCAACCGAAAGGCTTAGAGGATTCAAATAGGTCTAAGATGTGTTTTCCAACAAACATACAAAAAATTCACATATTTTTTGTGTGCTCCCTATGGGATTTACTCGTGGTTCAATAACGATAAAATCAAATGACATGATATAGTAGATATCTTTGTTAGCTATCTAACCTTATAATTTATTTTCAATTCAGATTATGTTAAGATTTTCATCTCTAATTTCTTTTGTATGTATGTTGGATTTTTGTCAAAAACCAATGTGTAGTATTTTGGGCTTAGATTTTGGCTCGTTTGTCAAATTTTGCAACAAGTTACTTTTTTAGAAACTACACTCCATTCTAAATACGTTTTTAAAAAATAAATTTTTTATTTTCAATTAGTTTTCAATGATTTCTAGGGGGAGCACAAAAAAACTTCACATTTTTTAGGAAATGTCCACTCAAAAAATTCATACAAATTCATATATTCATTAAAAAATTAGCTGAAAATATGGGATAAACTACGTGGTGTTAGCTAAATTTTCACTAGAGCGATTAAATTTTTTTATAAAAAAATTTAACATTTTAGGGGGAGCACGCCAAATACTATGTTATGTTATAGAAACTAAATTCAGAGTACTGTAACTCTTGTTCTTGTCGCATCTTGAAATTTTGAGTCTAACTATCTTCAATTTCTCATTGAAGTTCAGGGTTTGTTGATATTAGAAAAAAAAGTGGCATCTTATACCCCCTTTTTCGATCCCTCATCTTTGTGCACTTATTCTATCATTAGATCTCCATCCATCTCCATATCTCTATGTATTAACCATCAGTAATGTTTCCATCTTCTATCATGAGGCAGGAGTGTGGCTAAGGCACTTTCTTCGTCCAACCATAGAGTGGTTAGCTTCCTTGGGGTTCTTCCTAACATGAAGAGCTCATCGACCTTGCCCGAGAAGCCTAGGAACTTGGAACTGGTGGATCATATGGATCTGATGCAACTATGTAACATAACTACAACACATATGTCTAATGCAGTCCCTAAACACAGAGGTGGCAGGGAGATGAATGTTAGAAATAGGGAATACTGAGAGGGGGGGGGGGGGTGTGAATCAATATTCTACAAACTTTTCTATTTTCCCAATTATGGATATAACATATTAACTTCATTCTTGAAAAACAAAGTAAACTAAATAGCATGCATAGCAATAAAGCAAATGAACTCATAACACCATGTTTTGTTCTCGAGGAAACCCCGGTGGGGATGATACCCACAACAATCCACTAATCAAAAGAATCTAGTAAAGGATGTTGACCCTGTTAGGAGTCTATTACATACATATAGTGTCTCAGTCCTAATTAAGGGACTCTAGGCCTTTTTAGAAGCCTCAACCCTGCTAAGAGTTGGTAGTACAAATAGAATGATTACAAGATGAGCCCACTACCCCAACATGTAATGTACAATGATTTCTGATTACAAAAAGGTTAAGGTATATAACCTTTCACTACTGCCATATAGCTTTCCTATTCTTATCTATCTCTTTACAACTTCTCATCAATTTCTTTCGCATACATATGTCACACTTGTATCTTCACATTACATATGTCTTCCATTTATACAAGTTATTAAGAATAATAACTTTTACAGTTGGCTTTACAAAACATAAAGTACTTTACAAAATACATATTAACTTGTGCTACCCAAGGGTTAACATCTAGGATGTCATCCCTTAAATGATCAAGTTATTATTTTGATAAACAAAATAATCCCTTAACTTTCATACTGATTCTATCTTCATTCTCTGTCTTGTCGGCTTCAACTCTGTCTTTGATAATACTTCAATAACTTCTTTCGTACATGTCATACAGACTTGCACTCTTAGGTGAGTCTTCAATATAAATCAAAGTATCCATGTTCAAGTGCGCAAGCATTGAACTTACTTCTATCAACATCGCTATCAAAAACTATCTCAGGTTAGACTTAGAAAATCCTACTTATACTTAGACAATTTTACTCTGCGCTCTGGCATAACTGCTTTCTATCATATGCGGTCTTAATACATATTATAAGTTGCCATAATGACAACAACCTGATATCTAACTCAGCCAAATTACCAACAATCTCCCCTTTTGTCATTGGTGGAAACATATAGGAAAATTGGCTAAGTCATACAAAACTTCAAAATTCTTTACTATCCTTATATGTCCAAAATTTCTTATATCATTTGTACTCCCCCTAGGAATATGCTTCCATATATGTTATACAAAAGAAAACTGTCTATACATCTTACAATTTTTTGTTATCACTCCCCCTTTGACAACAATGACAAAAAAGGGTGTCAAAATTGTGTACCAAAAATGTTTACCTTTGATTCAAAATTGCAAAGCCAGTAGGCTTGCAACACAATCTACAAAATTTAACTTTAAGCTTTCTATCTCCTTCTCCCATGCCTTCTTAACAGTGTCTGAAACACTAAGGAGTGCACATAAACCATACGATGCAATTTCACATGCATGAAGGTTTGCATAGTTGAATTTCTCATAAGATGTCTTTGATGAAAGACATTCTTCCAATTGACCTTCAATGATGCTTATCTTTATTGAAATGAGCTCTCTTCGAAGAGTGAATCTTCTCAGTTTCTTTTCTTTCTCTTCGCTAAGAAATCTTATCTCATCATACAACTTACTTATTTTCTTCTGAAGATCATAAATCTTCACATTTGGGTTGGATAAAAGATTTACCTCTATTTGAATTTTTGCCTCTTTTGCTTTTTTCTTTTCAGTCAAATCTGATACATGATTCTCTATTTTTGTACTCTAAATGTACAAGGCTTTACCTCTATCCAAATTCCTTCCAAGTTCTTTGATACATACATCTAGATTATTAATATCATTCCTGATATTCTGACATATGTCATGAAATATTTTGGCCTCATAGGTTTCGTGAGCTTTTATTGGAGCTATTTCTGATAAGTTGGTACAATCACTATCAAATGCCTTCACAACTTCTTTAGCTTTTACCTATGGATCTACCTCTAATATCTAACTGGTTACAATACTTTGCAAATTTTTTGTCACTTCAAGAAATGCTCCTTCAAGGATTTTCACTTTCTTGCTTTTACAATGATTTTGTTTAAGGATGAGATCAACTCTATCTGATCATCATCATCAACTTCCTTTCCAAGATTTGCGAAAATAGATTCTAACTATGGTTTTTCTGCTACTGTTTAGGACTAGGACTGATTTCTTCTTGACTTTGTGCTCCTTCTTGACCTGCTATCTCTGTGCTTACCTAAATCTCTACTTGCTTTTTCTCTTCTTTCCTTGTTTCCTTCCTTTCTTCCTCTACAATTGTTGTAACATGTACTTCCATAGCTGAATTGTCAACAATGACTTCAAGGTTGCTAAAATGATTGTCATTACTATCCAGTGTAATATTTGTTCCTTTCACATTCATTGTTTCATCTTCAATGTTAATTGATGGTGGTAGAGAGGGAATTTTCTGGTGCTCAGCTTCCAAAGCTTGATCTGCTGCACTTGAGTGCTTATTAACACCTATGGTCATTAATTTTACAACCACCTATTCTGTTTCCTTGTTAACTTCTTCATAATTTCCTCCCATTATCAGAATTGTTCTTCTTTTTGTTCTTAAGTGAATATTAAGATCTTTCATTATTTCCTTGAAATGATCTTCATCCTTAATATCACAGAGCTTTCTCACAAAATTTTCTCTTATCTTATTGTCCTCTTCAGCTGCTCTCTTCTTTCTATTTACTAAAAGTTCACCTAGAATCTTTCCTTGAATACTATCAAATTTCTTATTAGCTAGTAACATATGTCTGACAACTACATTTTCTAAGTTCAATCTCTCTAAATAATCATATAACTCATAGTATTTGTTCATCTTTGAAAAATCTCCATAATTAATGATTGAAGCATTCACTTTTTCTATCTTTGGTTTCTATTTTCTCTTATTGCTTCCAATTTCTTCATCATCTTTTATTTCAGATACATGTCTAGGAACAGGGGTCAAAATGGTCTTTTGTCTCTTTTGTGACCCACTTGCCATTTCCTTAACTCTTTTAGTTGGTGGAGTGGTGGAAGTTCTTGTAGATTTCCTTGTTTCTTGCACCACTTCAACTTTTATTTCCTTTTTTGTAACTTGTGCATCTTCAGTTTGAGCTGCAACTGATGCCAAAGGTGGAAAAGTCAAAACTTCCTTCTGTCCAATGTCTCTTATTGCTACTATGGTCTACTTTGCCACTAGAAATTCTTGTTCTGACATTCCTATATCCTTCAAAATTTTCTTGATAGTGCTTTCCACTCTTTTCTTTGATAACTTCTCTTCTTGTATAGACTTTGCGGAGTTAAAGTTCTCCTCCTAAGTTCCAAATCTAGAACTTCTTGCATCCATTTTTCTTTTCAATAATCTATTCACATATTCTTCTATCTCATTTTCAGATACTTCATATCCAAGAGGATCTATGAATTCTACTCTAGGTTCAACTACTTCAACAAAAGTAAAGTCAGTATCAACCATGAAACATATTTCATCTTTGTACTTTTCTACTACAAGCCTGTGGTATCCTTGATCTTTTCCTCATCTGATTTTGAAATGTTTGATTACCAAGGTTGCGCTCTCATTAACCTTGTCTATAGGGTGTCTCAGATACACCTTGTTTATTCTTTCTATAGTAGTCATGTTTTCATTCCAATCTTCTGCAATAGTATATGGGAATCTTCTTAACAAATGAAAAAACATATATGTGATAACCTGGTTGAGAATCTGAATTGTGAGTTCTTGGTTTTCTTTATCTTTTTAAGGTTCTCAAATAGCTAAATTCTCAAGATGTCACACAAATCTACTTGAACTTTTTCTACACACATCAAATAAGATGCATGAAACATACTAGCTGCCATGTCATCTTCTCTAGAATTAGCACAGAATTTAGATGTTTAGATCTTACACACATATCTAACATCATCTTGAATTATCTTGCTGATTACAATTCCTCTGCCATTATAAGATGATTTAGTGTTATCTAGTACTGTCTTCTTAACATTCTTCTCATTAAAAGGTATAACTCCATATTTTGACAAACCAGTTACCTCATGAATTAGGTTTGTTGTGAAGTCTATTACTCTGTCATCTAACCAAAATTTCCCATTGTGAATTCTGCTTAAAATTATCTTTGTGCATTCGTCATCTTCAAATTCATAGTTCAAATAGTATTTCACAATTTCATTTTCCTTCAGATGTTCAAACCCTACTTTCAATGACATATCCTAATTATATATCTTTTCATAATCCTTAATTACACTACTGTCACTGATGGTTTCAAACTTTTATTTCAAATAACCTTTTACATATTCCAAGTGTAAAAACTTCATTTGGAACGGTTGATAAAGAAAGACTAGGGTCTTCTTCTAAGAGTTCTATTGGTTCCCTTTTGATTTTAGGTCTAACTATATCTCTTATATTGTGAATAAATGAAACATCCATATCTTCTGCAAATTCTTTAACTGTCTGATAGATTTGCTTAGTAAAATACCTCAATTTTGTGATTTAGGGCTTTGCGTGGATCTGACATGAAATTGTTTTACCAAATCTTGCAAACTACTTTCAATCACCACTGCTTTTATCTCCTTATTGCTTGTAGTCGCTTGAATGATTAACTAATACCGATCATAATCTTTTAACCTCAAGATTCTGACATCACATTCAATTCTTTTTCTGCTTCTTCCAAAAATTTGTTCCTTCTTTCCTGTGAAACTTCAAACTTATTGCGAACTTGCATATATTCATATTAGCTCATGTGCTCTTAACCATAGCTTCATTACATCACATACTACCTACATTAACTATGTAAGACTCAATTCATCCTACACTAACTTCTACACTATCCTAAGTCCTATTCTAATGCATTCTATATGAATTTAAGTGGTTTGAGATGGATTAGAAAGAGGTTCACACTTACTATCAGATACTTCACCTATCTGATTACCTTGTGTGTTGAATGTGTCTCCTTGATCTGTACCTTTAACAAATTTCATTTCTTCTAAATTACAATAGCATCCTTTCTGACTATTGCTTGCATTCACATTTCTTCTTGTGTAGTTCCTGTTGTTTAGATTTCTCATGTTGTTCATTCTGCAAAATCTTGCTATATGACCAAATTTTTTGCATATCTGGCAAACTATTCCATTGTTTCCATATCTTGGTCCAGTCTGATTGATCTGTGATCTACAATTCCTGGCAATGTGTCCAATCTTGTTACATCTATAATACACAACTTCATTTCTTTTGTTCGTATCTTCAGTAGATTTCTTATCTGTATGGTTAGTATCTCTAAACATTCTACTACTATTATTATCATTAAATCTAAGCTTTTTACAATCAATAGCTCTATGTCCAAAATCATGACAATTATAATAATAACCATTCAGGGTTTTAAATTGGTTACCTGTGAAATCTTTCTTCATATGACCAAAAGTATTACATGCAAAACATCTACCTTTGAATTCTCTTTGTGTACCTTTAGGTTGATCATCTTCTTTAGGTAGATTAGGTATATCTTCAAATTTGTTAGCTTCACCAGATTTCTTTTCATTTGTGTTCTCAGAGACTTTCAGATCTGGTTCCTTGCTTTCTTCACTTACCTTAGATGAGTTAAATCCAAGACCAGTTTTATCATAGAATAGATTTTGATAAGACATTTTTTCATCAATCTTTTCACTGGTGGAATACATTCTTTCAAGATGTTGCTTAGACTGAGTCAGTTCTCCTTTCACAATTGCATTGTATTTTTCAAGTTCAACATACTGTAATTTGGTTTTCTCAAGTTTAGATGTCACTTTACAAAGTTTAGACTTTAGATTTTCATTCCCATATTTCAGATTAGGTTCATTCTTGTTGTTTCCATCTTTCAAGCTTAATTTCATATCAACAATCTTCAATTCATGCTTAAGGATCTCATTTTCTTTCTTCAAATTTGAAATTTCATCACAATCTTCAATTTGAATTGTAGGTTCCTTCTTCGATTTTAGTTCTTCTACTTTTTCTTTCAGTTTCTTAATGAAGTTCTTTGCATCATCATATTTTCCTTTCAGAGTATCTCTTTCTCCAGTAGGCATATCCATATGTTCAAGAGCTTCTTTAAGATTCATTTGTAGTTGATCCATATCCATATAGATCTTACTCAAGCTGTTAGGCTTTCTCTAAATGATTCTTTTCCGAGTAATTATGCTTTGATACCAATTGTTAGAAATAGGGAATACTAAGAGGGGGGGCTGAATCAATATTCTACAAACTTTTCTAGTCGCCCAATTATGAATATAACAGATTAACTTGATACTTGCAAAACAAAGTAAACTAAATAGCATGCATAGCAATAAAGCAAATGAACTCATAACACGATGTTTTGTTCTTGAGGAAACCCTGGCTAAGGGAAAACCCTGGTGGGGATGATACCCACAACGATCCAGTAATCAAAAGTATTCGGTAAAGGATGTTGACCCTGTTAGGAGTCTATTACATACATATAGTGTCTCAGTCCTGATTAAGGGACTCTAGGCCTTGTTAGAAGCCTCAAGCTTGCTAAGAGTTGGTAGTGCAAATAGAATGATTACAAGATGAGCCCACTACCCAAACATGTAATGTACAATGATTTCTGATTACAAAAAGGGTAAGGTATATAACCTTTCACTGCTGCCGAATAGCTTTCCTATTCTTATCTATCTCTTTACAACTTCTCATCAATTTCTTTCACATACATATGTCCCACTTTTATCTTCACATTACATATGTCTTACATTTATACAAGTTATTAAGAATAATAACTTTTACAGTTGGCTTTACAAAACATAAAGTACTTACAAAATACATATTAACTTGCACTACCCAAGGGTTAACATCTAGGATGTCATCCCTCAAATGATTAAGTTATTATTTTGATAAACAAAATAATCCCTTAACTCTCATACTGATTCTATCTTCATTCTCTGTCCTATCAGCTTCAACTCTATCTTCGGTTACTATTGCAATAACTTCTTCCGTACATGCCGTATAGACTTGCGCTCTTAGGTGAGTCTTCAATATAAATCAAAGTATCCATGGTCAAGTGCGCAAGCATTGAACTTAGTTCTATTGATTCACTATCAAAAACCGTCTCAGGTTAGACTTAGAAAATCCTACTTAGACAATTTTACTCTGCGCTCTGGCATAACTGCTTGCTATCATATGCAGTCTTAATACAGATTATATGTTGCCATAATGACAACAACCTGATATCTAACTCAGCCAAATTGCCAACAATGAAACAAAACCAATACATAGAGAGAACATATATAATTAAGTAGCTTGGCTAATCAATAAATTTAGACTTCTACTAGTAGATAAGAAGAGAAGAATAAATACCCTTCTTTTGTGCTACCCTTCCCTATTATTCCACATTCCTTAATGGTTCCCAGATTTATCTTTCTCCTATAAAGGATAAAATATAACACAATTTTATGGCAAACAAATTGTAGTGAAATGACATTACTCCATTACATATGAAGGTAACTTCAACCAATTTTTCAGTCTACGCATGAAAAATTATAAAATGCTCCCCAATTGTATGAAAATGTCTCCTCCTAATACAGTATTCCAACTAAAAACATACACTTCCAAAAAAATAATAATAATTTATGGAAAAACAAATATACATAATGTCAACCACACTCACAGTGATCAGGACAAAAGAAATTGATAGAAATACTCTACAACCTTTTACACCGTAGTTCATTTCATAGGTGAATCACATAACCGCTCACACTGTTAATACATAGCAGAGTTAAGTGAACAACAATATATACATGGCACATGATTCTTAGCCAGTAAGACCTATCAATTACCGAAGTAGACATAATTGAAACTTCAGTCCATTTAAAAATTCTCTCTTTGTTTCTCATAAGATAGATGACTACATTTAAGTTCTCAAGGAGATAGTTATACACGCATCCAAAAGAATACCGAATCATATCACATTTCTAATAGAAGTCTAGTTGTTCATGCTACTATCATTGTCCAGATGGCATCAACGATATGGGTAGTGTGTTCCAACAGAGGATGAGATTTTGATTATTTACAAAGTCATTATTTTCGTTTGTTTCCTAATATCTGGTTAGTTTCTTATTCTCAGTACTAAAATCTATAGGTATTTAACAATACACATTTTATTTACAACTACTAATAGGTTCGATTTTACACTAACAAGTTTTTTTAAAGCATAGTGGTAGAAATTGCCACTATTTCTAATTTTCAATGCCAATCACGAACATAGTTGCAGATGTATAAAGGAATACCTTCAATTAAGGAACAATCATATGCCAATACTACCATCGTCCCACCCAAACTATGTTTATCGACAATTTATTCAATATGTTTCCTATTCATTTTCTCTGGTGAAGTAGAATGTAGGAGAACTTAAAGCTTGTTTTAAACATGAAGAAATTCAAACAATACCATATAGTTTGTAAAGCATTAGCATACTACCATAAGTAAGAATTTTAAAAAACTAATTTGAAAGTGAATTAGCACCTAAAATCCAAATGGTTGCAACTTCAAATTAGAGGGAGAATCTAAGTTCTAAATGGCGATAGAAAATAAACTAGATATAGAATGCCAATGGAGGCAACAACAACATTAAGAGTCCATCATTTTTATATATAATCATATTTTCTTGTTCGAACGTTCCTTGATTTTTTTTTAAAATCTAGTCATCTTTATCAGGAACGAACATAATTTACTTGTTTGTCTGTATTTGATAAGAAAATGGTGAGCCTTGAGGAAAGAAGAAATAAAAACAAAATACGACAACTAGGAAGAATATAGCAAAATAACATTGATGTTATCATTCATGAACCAGACTAATTATTAGACATAATAACAAAGAATTTATACACATTGCTATTTTAAGAATAAAAGAGCATTTAGAAGAACCTGGTAGTTTGTTTGTTCCAGTCTGTGTCAAAGATGTAGAGTTATCTTCAGTTTCCCCTCAAACAACCCCTTCTTTCTTCCCAACCAGGATGAAATTTCTAAATCCCCCATGTACGACACAACCCCCAAACTCTGGTAAAGATTCCAATAAAGTTAACAATCTTCTCCTGTGTTTGTCTTCAGTTACCCAACTTCCAATCTACTGAATTTCTCAAACCATTTTTGTAGAACAAGAAAACAAGATTTTCCATCCCCCTTTCCTACTTTCGTGTTTTTCTAAAGAGAATCGATGGTTCCTCCTTTATTCCCACTACGCCTTTCTAATTGTTTTCTCATCCACTTCTGGCACCCAATAACATTTTCATGTTTTTTTTTTAAACATTGAAAAATATAATATAATATGATATGATGGATTTTGAATGTATATCCGAACTATGATTATATATATATTATATATATAGATATATATATATATATATATATATATATATAGATATAGATATATATATATATATATATATATATATATAATATATATATATATATATATATAGATATATATATATATATATATATATATATATATATATATATATATATATATATAAATATATATATATATATATATATATATATATATATATATATATATATATATATATATATATATATATAGTATATATATATATATATATATATATATATTATTTTCTATACTATTAACTTTGTTTGACTATATCCAATGCCCATATGAAAGAGGCAAACAACTAAATTGCATTAATGCAATATTATTTCTTAACAAGAGTCAAATATACATACATTTTGTTGTCTAGTAATGCATTTATCTTCAAAAAATTTCAACTATTCGCAACATAGCAATGACATATGCAAGAATAATGAATAATTTTACTTTTTTTTAGAGAGTTTGAGGAAGAGATAAAAGTTCAAATTATTCAATAATGAACATGATTTCTACATGGTGTGTGTAGACCCAGATCATCCATACCCACCATTGCCAAGGAGGTAGCCTCCTCTACCTCAGTCACACCCCCATCTTTGATCCTGCAAAAACCTTAGACACTCGACACCCACATCAAAAGTCAATATCCAAATAATACCATAATCAAGTAATTTTACATCATATTTGTATTTCAATAATCACTAAATAACATATAAATCCATCATAATTATTAAGATGTGCATCAAATTCACCATATTTCATCATCATGAATGATTAAATATCTGAACAATATATCATACCATCATGTCATATAAAACATTTATCATACCATCAAAACATGTGGGTCATCTTATAGGGTCGAAATGTCTATCAATCATTGACTAACAAGTCTAAACAAAATGATTTAAAGCATATTGACAAAAGTATACAACTAATTGACTAAGTCAACACAATCAAATGTCTCAAAAGTCCTAAAAAAATGGAGTGACATAGGTTGAGTCGTGACAACCTTTTAAAACTTTGATAGAGCACAATCTCTGGAAAATCACCAAAGAAGTTACCATCCCTTTTTTAAATGTCAATAAAACTACATTCATTTGTAGCAATATGTCAAACAATCCAGATTAGTAAGTCTCTCATGAATGCTTTCAGTTGCTTCTGCTAAGTATGAGGCATTATTTTTAGACCCTTCACACACATACTAGATACCTATACAAAAAAAATGCCTACTGTAATTTATTTTATTAACATTTTGTGTTCATTTTTTCTGTCCAAGTTGCCAAAAAGGAAAGTTTAAAAGCCGTTGCATTTGCTTGATAGTTTGAAGGTTTTTCATCAACCCATGTCTTCCAATCATTGTTAAGAGGTAATATAAATTATAAATCGTGTATCTTGTTTATAGATTACGTGGCTTAATTAGGGAAATGGCGATTTTGATCAAAACTTGTTCCCACTTCTTAAAGTCAACGCTTCCTTTAGTTTGGAATTTATTCTCTAAGTTCCTCCCTATACACAGGAAAAAAGAAAGAAAGAAAGAACATAAGCCTTCTCATACATAAACAAATAATAGTAGTATAAGTTGCATATTTACTTTCAAATTCTTCTCAACTTTTCTTTAATTTTATTGATTAAAAAAGGAATCACTTTATATATCTATTTTGGAATGACATTGATTTTAAGAAAATATAAATTGGGTAGAAGAATTAGTTAAAGAAATTTGTATCTATAAATATGATTTTGTTAATGTGTGATTTGATTTTCTATCTTGAACTTGTGATATAAGGTGAATTTAATAATTAGTTTAAAATAAATAATAATTAATAAAATTAAGTTAGATCGAATGAAATAAGTGAGTTGTATCAAGATTTATAATTAAACATTTTACAATAGTAATTTTTAGTTGTCAAATTGTGTGAATTGTAATAGTAATTATTTTTCTTTTAAAAAAAATATATAATTTTTTTCTTTAACTCAGATCAAATTATATGTTATGTAAGATTATTTTCTTTGTTTGTGTTATAAGAGAGGGTAGTTTTCTCGTGTTTGACAAAGATGTGTATAATGGGGTGTGTTACTTTTCTTTACATGTGTGTCCGTATTTATGGATGGGTGTCGAATATGGGATAATGAGGAAGGAGAAGCATTTTGTTTTTTCTATCCTATCTACTAGGGAATTAGCAAAATTATACTTTGGCCAAAGCGATTGTTTGTGTTCATTAGATACTAGTGAATGTGTATAGTTATTTACTCCCTACCATATCACTATGTAGATGCTACATTGTTGTGAATGTAATGTTAGATAGGACACATTGCTACACCAATTTCCATCTGACCTATTGGTTCTAGTTTGCTAGGTTCTTTGAGAAGGGTCGAGCACTCAACTTTTCATGTTGACCACTAGGGGAGCAACACCTATGAGGAGCTAACCACTCTATGGTTGGGTGGAGAAAGTACCTCAACCTCATTCTCGTCCTTGAGCATAGAAAATGG
>BSBK01014426.1:27500-86039 GCA_027943335.1 Chamaecyparis obtusa
AGCTATACTGGAGATAAATTCTTTATTCTTTTCGTTGATGATTATTCTAGAATGATGACTGTCATGTATTTAAGAGAAAAATCAGAAGCATTTGAAAAGTTCAAATGGTACTTAGCAAGAGTGGAAAAGGAAACAGGGAAAAGATTGAAATGCTTAAGATCAGACAGAGGTGGTGAATTCATCTCCCATGATTTTAACGAATTTTGCATTGAAAGAGGAATCAAAAGATAGGTATCAGCTCCTAGAACTCCTGAGTAGAATGGAATAGCAGAAAGAAGAAACAGATCTATTATGGATTGTGCAAGGACTCTAATGATAGAAAAGAACATCGCTATAAAGTACTGGAAGGAAGCTATCAGCACTTCAGTTCATACCTTGAACCGAGTACAATTGAAGAAAGACACATTCAAAACTCCTTATGAATTATGGTATGGCTATAAACCCAATGTAAGTTACATGAAAATATTTGGTAGCAAGTGTTATATCTTAAAAGAATCCAGAAGAAATAAATTTGTTGTGAAAAGTGATGAAGGAATATTCCTAGGATATTCTAGCAAATGCAAGGCATACAAATGTCTGAACTTATCTACTCACAAAGTCATAGAAAGTATACATGTAAAATTTGATGAGTTTGTAGAAAAGATTGAAGAAGAAAGCAAAAGGGAACCTGAGAACTACAGAAGATTCATTTACATTGAACTGAAACATTGGCAGACACAACTATCAATAAGGAAACTATATCTACCGAGCCAAGCACAGTTACCGAGTCACAGGAAGAAGTTCAAACCGAGTCACAGGAAGAAATTCAGACCGAGTCTCAGCCTGAAGTTACCGAGAAAATATCTACCAAGCCCGAGCAACCTGAAGAAGAGATCCTAGAAGACAACAACATGAATCATTCAAAAGGCAAGGAACCTATACTAGCCAAATATGTCAGAAGACATCATACACCAGATCAAATTATTGGAAACAAATCAGATGGTACTATGACAAGAAGCAAGCTAAAAGGTACATGTCTGCTTACTAACTTTGAACCTAGAAATATCAAAGATGCATTGGAAAATGAAAGTTGGATTGAAGCAATGAATGAAGAATTAGAACAAATACAAAAGAACAAGACATGGACTCTTGTACCTAGACCTAAAGATAAGAATGTAATTGGAACAAAATGGGTATTCAGGAATAAGCTGAATGAAGATGGTCAAGTATCTAGAAACAAAGCTAGACTGGTATGTAAAGGTTATTCTCAAGAAGAAGGTATAGATTATGGAGAAACTTTTGCTCCTGTTGCAAGATTAGAAGGTGTAAGAACTCTACTTGCTTATGCAGCACACAAAGGATTTAAGGTATATCAGATGGATATAAAATTTGCATTTCTCAATGGAATTCTTGATGAAGAGGTCTACATTGAACAACCTGAAGGTTTTGTTGATCTAGATAAAAAGGACATGGTCTGCAGGTTACACAAAGCATTGTATGGTTTGAAACAAGCTCCTAGAGCATGGTATGAAAGACTCCATAACTATTTGATTCAGATTAATTTCAAAAGAGCCAATGATAACAGCAATCTGTATATTAAAGAAGGACCGAATGACAAAATTGTATTAGCAGAAATATTTGTAGATGATACTATATTTACAGGGAATGAGGATCAGTGCAAAGAATTTTCAGAGCAAATGAACAAAGAATTTGAAATGTCTATGTTTGGTTTAATAAAATTCTTTGTTGGTCTTCAAATTCAGCAAAGCAAGAATGGTATATACATTACTCAATCTAAATACATTAAGGAAATACTTAAGAAGTTTGGTATGGAAGATTCAAAACCAGTTGGTACACCCATGTGTACTGGACTGAAACTTACCAAAAATGATGATTCAAAAGAAGTTGATCAGACCCTATACCGATCTATGATTGGAAAATTGCAGTATGTAGTACATACAAGACCTGATATTGCCTTAGCAGTCGGTATAGTAGCTAGATTCTCAGCAAAACCTAAGGAAAATCATATGATGGCAATCAAAAGAATCTTAAGATACTTAAGAGGAACTGAAGAATATGGTTTGTGGTATAAATTTGGAGGCAATCTAGACTTAAAAGTGTTTACTGATGCTGATTGGGCAGGAAACATTGATGACAGAAAAAGAACAAGTGGTGGAGCATTTTTTCTTGGAAAAAGACTGGTATCCTGGACTAGTAAAAAGCAAAATTGCACATCTCAATCCACAGCTGAAGCAGAATATGTTGCTGCTGTAGTAAACTGTTCAAATATTGTTTGGTTTAAACAGTTATTAGAAGGTATGAAGGTTGAAATCAAAGAACCAGTTGTTATATTTTGTGACAATACCAGTGCAATAAACATTTCGAAGAATCCAGTGATGCATTCCAAAACCAAGCACATTGCTATTAAATATCACTTTGTCAGAGAATTGGTGTAGGACAAGGAAATTAGATTAGAATATATTCATACAAAAGAACAGATTGCAGACATTTTTACCAAACCATTACCTAAGGATGCATTTGTGTATCTAAGAGGTAAGTTAGGGGTCATTCCCCTATCCGAGGCTCACTAAATACAGTTTTAGTGATGCATCAACCAGAACATGATTGAAAATCAACCAGTTGATGCAACATATTCAAGGAATCATTGCATATGAATCAGTACTTGAGGTACATTAATTTACACCGGTAATATGTGAATTGTCTTTGGCATGTGTTGTCAAAGAGGGAGTGTTTTCTATGTCTTTTCTATTACTTCAAGAAATTTTCAATAGTCAGAAGGAAGAATTTTCAGGATAAAGGAAGTTTGCTGACAGAGGGAGATTTGAATCTGAACCGAGCTAACTCTTTCAAATTTCTTATGCTATGACATATTGTGTTGCCATCAATGCCAAAGAGGGAGATTGTTGGAAACAATTGTCTAAAGGAAATTGCTACTCAAATTATGTATTGTCTTTGATGTCACACAATGTCATAGTCCGCAGCAATCTATTCCTACCGAGCTCAGTCGGTCTACCAGACAGGAATATTAGTGTCTACCGAGTCCACTTGGTTATCAAAGAAATTCAGTGTTTACCGAGTTCAGTCGGTTGTCAAAGGAAATTCAGTGTTTATCGAGTTCTTTTGGTCATCAAAGGAAATTCAGTGTTTACCGAGTTCAGTCAGTTGTCAAAGGAAATTTAGTGTTTACCGAGTTCAGTCGGTCGTCAAAGGAAATTCAGTGTTTACCGAGTTCAGTCGGTCGTCAAAGGAAATTCAGTGTTTACCGAGTTCAGTCAGTTATTGAAGGTAAAGGATTGTCGGTGTTTACCGAGTTCCCTCGGTCTCTGAAAGATTATAGAAAGTTATGGTCACCGAGCACTGTCGGCCCTTGAAGGATTTTTGCAAATAGAGTTTGCTTAATTCAGCTGACTGTTATACTAAATAATGTCGATTTGACAAATCTAAAATCATATAAATAAAAGGTCAAATGTGAAAAATAAAAAAAAAAGATAGCAGAAGATTTACAGAAGAAAAGACAGGAAAGGTGTGTGCGAATTTGTGAAGGATGTTTAGATATCCTTAAGGTGCAGCAGAAGATTTACAGAAGAAAAGACAGGAAAGGTGTGTGTGAATTTGTGAAGGATGTTCAGATATCCTTAAGGTGCAGCAGAGATTTATTCGATCAGGAAGGATCACACATATGCAGAACAGAGATCTGTAATCAGCAAGGCAGTTGCATTATTATACAGGTCATTTTTCATTGTTACCTTCTTATCATTGTAACAGTGAATTCTAAATCTCTTAACCGAGTTGGTTTAACAACCATATTGTAAATCCTCTAACAAGGTGACAATTCCATTGAATTGTTTTCAAGACCTCTTACCAGGCCACCCCTAGCAGGGTGTTTAAATCCTCTAACAAGGTCACACCTAACAGTGTGTTTTGTAACCTTTTACCGGGTTAGCTTCTAACCGGGCATCACTTCAGAAAAGTGAAAATCAGTATCTAGATACATTGGTGGTTTTTCCCATATTGGGTTTCCACATTAAATCTTGTGTCTCTTGTGTTCTTAATTTCTATCTTAATCATACACCAGCGCTGATGAATATCTAAAAGATAATTTTGCTAATACTTTATGCATCTTCAAAGTTACTGCAATCTATTTACCGAGTGCTAAAATAGATAACATTGTTAAGATATCCTAAGGGATCTGGAAAGAATTAATTGTGAAGTGTTTTATGGTTGACTGATTCACCCCCCCCGCCTCTCAGTCACTTCATCCATATTCCATCAATATAAAAAACTACATCATATATAATACATAATACTCTCTCTCTCTCCCTCTCTCTCCCTCTCTCTCTCCGATCATATTCTCTTGTCTCTGTCTATCTACCTCTCCTTGATCCTATTTTGATGCATTATATATATAATACATTATATGTATAATGAATTAGATATAATACATTATATGTGTATAAAAGCTTTAGGTGTCTGATATTGGATATGGCGCCAATAGTAAAATATTGATAGTGGACCATTTTTCCCATTCCAATGGTCCCTACATTATTTTTGAAGGTAAAAAACATAGGTTTTCAAATAGTAGTAGATAAAATTAGAATGTTCAAGAGTATCTTTTTCTTAAATTGTTCATAAGCAATCATATTTCATCATCTTTTTGGAGTTATAATAGGGAGCAACAGTCATCAAAAGCATAAACAAAAGAGAAATCTTACAAACAATAATATTGAAGCATATAGACAGAGATATAGAAACTCTTAGGAAGAGGAGACAAGGTATGTTAAATATTAGTGAAGTGGGGCCTTAGGTCCACTTGTAAATGTTATTTCAAGGTAAGAAGAGATTGAATTTCAAAATATAGAGCATTAGGTTTCTTATCTGCATGGTTAGTATCTCTAAACATTCTACTACTATTATTATCATTAAATCTAGGTTTTTTACAATCAATAGCTCTATGTCCAAAATCATGACAATTATAACAATAACCATTGTGGGGTTTAAATTGCTTACCTATGCAATCTTTCTTCATATGACCAAAAGTATTACATGCAAAATATCTACCTTTGAATTCTCTTTGTGTACCTTTAGGTTGATCATCTTCTTTAGGTGGATTAGGTATATCTTCCTGGATTTGTTAGCTTCATTAGATTTCTTTTCATTTGTGTTCTCAGAGACTTTCAGATCTAGTTCCTTGCTTTCTTCACTTACCTTAGATGAGTTAAATCCAAGACCAGTTTTATCATAGAATGGATTTTGATAAGACATTTGTTCATCAATCTTTTCACTAGTGGAATACATTCTTTCAAGATGTTGCTTAGACTGAGTCAGTTCTCCTTTCACAATTGCATTGTATTTTTCAAGTTCAACATGCTGTAATTTGGTTTTCTCAAGTTTAGATGTCACTTTACAAAGTTTAAACTTTAGATCTTCATTCCCATATTTCAGATTAGGTTCATTCTTGTTGTTTCCATCTTTCAAACTTAATTTCATATCAACAATCTTCAATTCATGCTTAAGGATCTCATTTTCTTTCTTCAGATTTGAAATTTCATCACAATCTTCAATTTGAATTGTAGGTTCCTTCTTTGATTTCAGTTCTTCTACTTTTTCTTTTAGTTTCTTAATGAAGTTCTTTGGACATCATCATATTTTCATTTTAGAGTATCTCTTTCTCCAGTAAGCATATCAATCTGTTCAAGAGCTTCTTCAAGATTCATTTGTAGTTGATCCATATCCATAGAGATCTTACTCAAGCTGCTAGGCTTTCTCTAAATGATTCTTTCATGAGTAAATATGCTCTGATACCAATTGTTAGAAGTAGGGAATACTGAGAGGGGAGGGTGAATCAATATTCTACAAACTTTTCTATTCGCCCAATTATGGATATAACAAATTAACTTGATACTTGCAAAACAAAGTAAACTAAATAGTATGCATAGCAATAAAGAAAATGAACTCATAACACGATGTTTTGTTCTCGAGGAAATCCTGGCCAAGGGAAAACCCCAGTGGGGATGATACCCACAACGATCCACTAATCAAAAGTATCCAGTAAAGGATGTTGACCCTGTTAGGAGTCTGTTACATACATATAGTATTTCAGTCCTGATTAAGGGACTCTAGGCCTTATTAGAAGCCTCAACCCTACTAAGAGTTGGTAGTGCAAATAGAATGATTACAAGATGAGCCCACTACCCAAACATGTAATGTACAATGATTTCTGATTACAAAAAGGGCAAGGTATATAACCTTTCACTGCTACCGAATAGCTTTCCTATTCTTATCTATCTCTTTACAACTTCTCATCAATTTCTTTCGCATACATATGTCACACTTGTATCTTCGCATTACATATGTCTTACATTTATACAAGTTATTAAGAATAATAACTTTTACAGTCGGCTTTACTTTACAAAATACATATTAACTTGCGCTGCCCAAGGGTTAACATCTAGGATGTCATCGCTTAAATGATTAAGTTATTATTTTGATAAAGAAAATAATCCCTTAACTTTCATACTGATTCTATCTTCATTCTCTGTCTTGTCAGCTTCAACTCTATCTTCAATAATACTGCAATAACTTCTTCCGTACATGCCATATAGACTTGCGCTCTTAGGTGAGTCTTTAATATAAATCAAAGTATCCATGTTCAAGTTGGCAAGCACTGAACTTACTTCTATTGACATCACTATCAAAAACTGTCTCAGGTTAGACTTAGAAAATCCTGCTTATACTTAGACAATTTTACTCTGCGCTCTGGCATAACTACTTGCTATCAATGTGGTCTTAATATAGATTATATGTTGCCATAATGACAACAACCTGATATCTAACTCAGCCAAATTGCCAACAATGAAACAAAACCAATACATAGACAAAACATATACAATTAAGTAGCTTGGCCAATCAATAAATTTAGACTTCTACTAGTAGATAGCAAGAGAAGAATAAAATATCCTTCTTTTGTGCTACCCTTCCCTATTATTCCACATTCGTTACTTGTTCCCAGATTTATCTTTCTCCTATAAAGGTTAAAATATAACACAATTTTATGGCAAACAAATTGTAGTGAAATGACATTACTCCATTACATATGAAGGTAACTTTAACCAATTTTTCTGTCTACTCATGAACAATTATAAAATGCTCCCCAATTGCATGAAATGTCTCCTCCTAATATAGTATTCCAACTAAAAACATACACTTCTAAAAAAATAATAATAATTGATGGAAAAACAAATATACATAATGTCAAACACACTCACAGTGATCAGGACAAAAGAAATTGATAGAAATATTCTACAATCTTTTACACCGTAGTTCATTTCATAGTGAATCACATAACCGCTCACACTGTTAATACATAGCGGAGTTAAGTGAACAACAATATATACATGGCACATGATTCTTAGCCAGTAAGACCTATCAATTACCGAAGTAGACATAATTGAAACTTCAGTCCATTTAAAAATTCTCTCTCTATTTCTCATAAGATAGATGACTACATTTAAGTTCTCAAGGAGATAGTTATACATGCATCCAAAAGAATACCGAATCATATCACATTTCTAATAGAAGTCTAGTTGTTCATGCTACTATCATTGTCCAGATGGCATCAACGATATGGGTAGTGTGTTCCAACAGATGATGAGATTTTTATTATTTACAAAGTCATTGTTTTCATTTGTTTCCTAACCTCTGGTTAGTTTCTTATTCTCAGTACTAAAATCTGAAGGTATTTAGCAATACACATTTTATTTACAACTACTAATAGGTTTGATTTTACACTAACAAGTTTTTTTTAAAGCATAGTGGTAGAAATTGCCACTATTTCTAATTTCAATGCCAATCACGAACTTAGTTGCAGATGTATAAAGGAATACCTTCAATTAAGGAACAACCATATGCCAATACTACCATCGTCCCACCCAAACTATGTTTATCGCAATTTATTCAATATGTTTCCTATTCATTTTCTCTGGTGAAGTAGAATGTAGGAGAACTTAAAGATTATTTTAAACATGAAGAAAATTCAAACAATACAATATAGTTTGTAAAGCATTAGCATACTACCATAAGTAACAATTTTAAAAAACTAATTTGAAAGTGAATTAGCACCTAAAATTCGAATGGTTGCAACTTCAAATCAGAGGGAGAATCTAAGTTCTAAATGGCGATAGAAAATAAACTAGATATAGAATGCCAATGGAGGCAACAACAACATTAAGAGTCTGTCATTTTTATATATAATCATATTTTCTTGTTCGAACGTTCCTTGATTTTTTTTTAAAATCTAGTCATCTTTATCAAGAACGAACATAATTTACTTTGTTTGTCTTGTATTTGATAAGAAAATGGTGAGCCTTGAGGAAAGAAGAAATAAAAACAAAATACGACAACTAGGAAGAATATAGCAAAATAACATTGATGTTATCATTCATGAACCAGACAGATTATTAGACATAATAACAAAGAATTTATACACATTGCTATTTTAAGAATAAAGAGCATTTAGAAGAACCTGGTAGTTTGTTGTTCCAGTCTGTGTCAAAGATGTAGAGTTATCTTCAGTTTCCCCTCAAACAACCCCTTCTTTCTTCCCAACCAGGATGAAATTTCTAAATCCCCCACGTAAGACACAACCCCCAAACTCTGGTAAAGATTCCAATAAAAGTTAACAATCTTCTCCTGTGTTTGTCTTCAGTTACCCAACTTCCTAATCTACTGAATTTCTAAAACCATTTTTGTAGAGCAAGAAAACAAGATTTTCCATCCCCCTTTCCTACTTTCGTGTTTTTCTAAAGAGAATCGATGGTTCCTCCTTTATTCCCACTACGCCTTTCTAATTGTTTTCTCATCCACTTCTGGCACCCAATAACATTTCATGTTTTTTTTCTAAACATTGAAAAATATAATATAATATGATATGATGGATTTTGAACGTATATTCGAACTTATGATTATATATATATATATATATATATATATATATATATATATATATATATATATATATATATATATATATATATATATATATATATATATATATATATATATATATATATATATATATATATATATATCATAGTAACATATATTTCACTTCAACAAAATTCTATTATTTTCTATACTATTAACTTTGTTTGACTATATCAAATGCCACATGAAAGAGGCAAACAACTAAATTGCATTAATTCAATATTATTTCTTAACAAGAGTCAAATATACATACATTTTGTTGTCTAGTAATGCATTTATCTTCAAAAAACTTCAACTATTCGCAACATAGCAATGACATATGCAAGAATAATGAATAATTTTACTTTTTTTTAGAGAGTTTGAGGAAGAGATAAAAGTTTCAAATTATTCAATAATGAACATGATTTCTACATGGTGTGTGTAGACCCAGATCATCCATACCCACCATTGCCGAGGAGGTAGCCTCCTCTACCTCAGTCACACCCCATCTTCGATCCTGCAAAAACCTCAAACACTCGACACCACATCAAAAGTCAGTATCCAAATAATACCATAATCAAGTAATTTTACATCATATTTGTATTTCAATAATCACTAAATAAACATATAAATCCATCATAATTATTAAGATGTGCATCAAGTTCACCATATTTCATCATCATGAATGATTAAATATCTGAACAATATATCATAACCATCATGTCATATAAAGCATTTATCATACCATCAAAACATGTGGGTCATCATATAGGGTCGAAATGTCTATCAATCATCGACTAACAAGTCTAAACAAAATGATTTAAAGCATATTGACAAAAGTATACAACTAATTGACTAAGTCAACACAATCAAATGTCTCAAAAAGTCCTAAAAAAATGGAGTGACATAGGTTGAGTCGTGACACCTTTTAAAACTTTGATAGAGCACAATCTCTGGAAAATCACCAAAGAAGTTACCATCCCTTTTTTTAATGTCAATAAAACTACATTCATTTGTAGCAATATGTCAAACAATCTAGATTAGCGAGTCTCTCATGAATGCTTTCAATTGCTTCTACTAAGTATGAGGCATTATTTTTAGACCTTCACACACATACTAGATACCTATACAAAAAAATGCCTAATGTAATTTATTTTATTAACATTTCGTGTTCATTTTTTCTGTCCAAGTTGCCAAAAAGGAAAGTTTAAAAGCCGTTGCATTTGCTTGATAGTTTGAAGGTTTTTCATCAACCCATGTCTTCCAATCATTGTTAAGAGGTAATATAAATTATAAATCATGTATCTTGTTTATAGATTACGTGGCTTAATTAGGGAAATGGCGATTTTGATCAAAACTTGTTCCCAGTTCTTAAAGTCAACGCTTCCTTTAGTTTGGCATTTATTCTCTAAGTTCCTCCCTATACACAGGAAAAAAGAAAGAAAGAAAGAACATAAGTGTCCATATTTGGAATCCCTGCTGTTATTTTTTTAAAACATTTCATGTCCATTTTTTCTATCCAAGTTGCCAAAAAGGACCGTTGCATTTGCTTGATAGTTTGAAGGTTTTTCATCAATCCAATCATAGTTAAGAGGTAATATAAATTATAAATCATGTGTCTTGTTTAGGGAAATGGCAGTTGATCAAAACTTGTTCCCAACTTCTTAAACTCACATGAGAAACCAAAAATGTAAAAGAAAAACAAACTTAACTCTTGCTTTAGTTTGGCATTTATTCTCTTAAAGCTGCTCCCTATACACATAGAGGGGAAAAAAATGAAAGAAAGAGCATAAGCCTACTTATACGTAAACAAATAATGGTAGTATAAGTTGCATATTTACTTTCAAATTCTTCTGAACTTTTCTTTAATTTTATTGATTATAAAAGGAATCACATTATATATCTATTTTGGAATGACACTGATTTTAAGAAAATATAAATTGGGTAGAAGAATTAGTTAAAGAAATTTGTATCTATAAATATTTTGGTATAAGAATTAGTTAATGCAAATATGGTTTTATTAATGTGAGATTTGATTTTCTATCTTGAACTTGTGATATAGGGTGAATAATAATTAGTTTAAAATAAATAATAATTAATAAAATTAAGTTAGATCAAATGAAATAAGCGAGTTGTATGAAGATTTATAATTAAATATTTACAATAGTAATTTTAGTTGTCAAATTATGTGTATGAATTGTAATAGTAATTCTTTTTTAAAAAAAAAACATATATTTTTTTTCCTTTATGATGATAGGAGATTTATTTTTAAAAATTTGAACTTTAATTTATTCTGAATCTAATGAGATTTTAAACATTTGAATCAAATGTGTGTTTTTCTTTAACTAGATCAAACTCTATTTGTTATGGAAGATTCTCTTCTTTGCTTGTGTTATAAAAGAGGGTAGTTTTCTCTTGTGTTTGACAAAGATGTGTATAATGGGGTGTGTTACTTTTCTTTACATGTGTGTTTGTATTTATGGATGGGTGTCGAATATGGGATAATGAGGAAGGAGAAGCATTTTGTTTTTCTATCCTATCTACTAGGGAACTAGCAAAATTATACTTTGGTCAAAGAGATTGTTTGCGTTCATTAGATACTAGTGAATGTGTATAGTTATTACTCCCTACCATATCACTATGTAGATGCTACATTATTGTGTATGTAATGTTAGATAGGACACAATGCTACACCCAATTCCATCCGACCTGTTGGTTCTAGTTTGCTAGGTTCTTTGAGAAGGGTCGAGCACTCAAATTTTCATGTTGACCACTGGGGGAGAAACACCTATGAGGAGCTAACCACTCTATGGTTGGGTGGAGAAAGTACCTCAACCTCATTCTCATCCTTGAGCATAGAAAATAGAGAGAAGTCTAAGGCAAAATGAGGTAAAATATCGACGAGTAGGTCAATCTTGATGTAATTATGTTGTAATATCTCCTCATGTGTGAGAAATTTTTTGTAAACGTGTTATTATGCAATTTTAATTAATATAAATTTGGATATTTTCCATTTTTGTGTTATGTGGATGCTAGTACCTTACACCAATCTCTTGTTTATGAGAATATTGTGGTTTACTATCAAAAGTGTTCCAAACTGGGTCATGTGTATGTGTTGGATCATGAAAGACTTAAGTATGGCTTTAATTGGCAATGAAATTTCAAAAAAATAGAGTTAGGCAACTTCATGTAAAAAATTGAATAGGTTGTAAAGATTATATAAAAAATATGTAAGAATAGAATTTGTAAGAAATTGAATGTAGTTTCTAAGCTACTAGTTGGTTTTTGAAAAAAAAAGAAATCTTTTTTGTAAAAACTTGAAATTTTAATGTAGTAGTACATAAATTTTAAGAAAAAAATAAAAAGTAGGTGTATATTTGACCATCCTAACCACAATCAAATAGTAATTTTTTTAATAATATTTTAGATATAAGTAGAAGAATCATGTTTTCATGTGATGCATATTTTTTTTAAAAAAATTTCAAAGTAAATAATTAATTATGAATATTTTACTACAATTTTTTTAAAATATAAAAACCTATGTGTTTAACGACTATAACTTGGTCAAAACTTAATAAATATCAATTTTATTTTGTTTTTCTTATAGTATGTGAAGTATAGAATGTGACACATGTTTTGGATTTGAAAAATGTTATACCATTTGAAAGTTATAGATGTTTTTCAATCAGCCTATCAATTAGGACTTTAAATGTAATCCAATTAGAAAATCAATAATAAATATTTATTAAACTCAAAACTAGACAAAATTTATATTAATGGAAAGCTAAGAATCTCCTTAAGAGACCCTTTTCATTTCATCAATTTAATGTAAAAAAACTCATTATCTGCATGGTCAAAGTATGGAAATGCAAGAAAATATCATAAACACAATTTTTGAGTTGACTTTCTAATATTTAGCATTCCCAAGACAAATTTGATTGTAATCTTGAGGAAAATCTCAAGTCTAAAGATTTCTGTCAGAGGTATTAGACATCAGATTTAGATATGGATCAAATATTAAATACAAATCCAATATCAGATGTATTTAGTTTATTATTAAACTATATAATATATCAATATATCTACACACACACACACACACACACACACAAAACTACATCGTATATAATACATAATACTCTCTCTCTCTCTCTGATCATATTCCCTTGTCTTCGTCTCTCTACCTCTCCTTGATCCTATTTTGTATATATAATACATTATATTTGTATAAAAGCTTTAGGTATCCGATATTGGATATGGTGCCAATAGTAAAATATTGATAGTGGACCATTTTTTCCATTCCAATGGTCCCTACATTATTTTTTCAAGCGAAAAACATAGGTTTTCAAACAGTAGTAGATAAAATTAGAATGTTCAAGAGTATCTTTTTCTTAAATTGCTCATTAGCAATCATATTTCATCATCTTTTTGGAGTTATAATAGGGAGCAACAGTCATCAAAAGCATAAACAAAAGAGAAATTTTACAAACAATAATATTAATGCATATAGACAAAGAGATATAGAAATTCTTAGGAAGAGGAGATAAGGTATGTTAAATATTAATGAAGTGGGGCCTTAGGTCCACTTGTAAATGTTATTTCAAGGTAAGAAGAGATTTAATTTCAAAATATAGAGCATTATTTTTGTATAGGGGGGAAAGTGAGGTGAGGATAAGAAGTGTAACACACCCCATTTTTATGTGGTCAACTATACCTTGGAAGGGCCACAAAGGATTTGATCCTCTAAGCCAAGCCCCCAAGGTTTTGCATCCAAGTAGATTATCACTACCAGAGTGATTTAGGAGTACTAATAGAAACAAAGATCCAAAGATCCAAGAGTTGGGAAAAAGATACAAGTTCCTTTAAGCTTAGGGTTTGGAAATTAATTAGGAAAGAAGGAAAGATGCTAAATCTTATAAAATGTGACATATTTGAAAAGTAAATACATAAAGTAAATAATGTAAATTGAAAATTCACCTTTAGAAGCCAAGGCCAATTCAGATATGTATTTCTGCACTTAGAACTTCTTAGAACAATGAACAAGACTTGATTTAGACTTGAAGCTATGAGATTAAAAAAACCCATGAATCCTTCTGCCCCAGGACAAGGCCAATTTTTTACATCTATACTGACTTGGGGTCGGCCTAGACATAGTACTAGGTTGAACTTTAGCCTAGACCTTATCTATCGAACTCTCTATCTCTAGATCTACAACTGTGTCATGTTCCAAAACTCCTGAAAAGTGGATCTGAAACTCCTGAAAACCTGATCTTGCAAGAAAAATAGTTTTGTTTGGTTTTTGAGGGGCTTTCCTTTGTCAATCTCTAGTTCAAGAATAAAACTTAAATGTAAATATGAAAGTATGTACATGTAAAGAGTAAATCAAATGTATGAATTTACCTTACTTTTGTAGAAGCCCTTGAGGAAGATTCAAATCCATATCCCACAAGGATAAATAAGTGCTCCAATATAATTGAATCTTGTAGAAGAGGAGTATGTCTCAATAAGATACAATAGATCAATGGATTTAGATGTTCTCATGTACTCAAATCAGGTATGCAAGAATGAAGAATGAAGAAGCCCTTCCTTGATTGCCAACTCCACTATCATCAAGGAAGGAAGCTAGATCTTGAAATGTGGATGCAAGAACATGAAACAAGGATGAAAAGGCCTCTAATGAACTCCTTAAAATATCCTTGAAAGCTCCTAGAATGAAAGAGATCTCCTATGCTTGAAGTCTTGAAGTGTTACAAAAGAATCTCCTTGAATGCTCCAAAAATGCTTATGAATGCTTGTAGAATTCTCTTGAATGCAATATGAAGGCTTGTATGCATGTGTGATTGAATGTAAGAGCTTGTGTATATATCAAATGAAGAGGGAAGGCCTCTATTTGTACCCATTACATCTTTGAAATAAAAAAGGGCCAACTAGAAGAAATTTAAAATTCTAAAAGGGCTTGGAATCCTGAAGATGGTAACCCAGAAGGCCAGGGCTGAAATTTGGCCTAGACCTAAGGGTCAAGGATGAAATTAGGCATATACCTAAAGGGTAAGGCCTTCTATAATTGCCTCTAGGTATCAAAAAGCGGTGAAAGTGATAGAATAGGGCCTGAATTGAAACATTTAAGCATATGAACATCCATGGATCTATACGATGCATTTGAATTGAGTCCAAAGTATCCACTAAGAGAGATAAACATGTCCTAAGTTGGGTGCTTCTATTTTAGATGATATATTGAGCCCCCATTTTAGCAAGAGTATGGGCTCAACACAGACTCTTGGTAAAGTAAAGAAAAAGGCATAAGATGATCTCATCATGATAAAGGAGACAAATAATCCACCAAGACCCCAGTGAACTTGAGTCCTTGTTGGCTCTAAAATCATAACAAGAGAGATATTATTAATAGAAAAAAAAAAAGAAGTGTGATTAACTTTCCTAGTAAGAAGTGTAAATTCTACTATGAACCACACAAAGAGATAGAACTGCTACAAAAGATGGTGTTGAATGGTCTAGCAAGTGTGTGTGCATACTAGTCAACCCATTGACTATTTACCCTCTGGAAAATTCTTTTCCAAAAGAGAAAAATTGAAAAAGAGGTGATCCAGACCTAAGAATGCATACATCCTTAAGGGATCAAAGAGAGAAACTGCAAAGGGATCAAAATTCTAGATCATTTGCAATCCAAGAAGAGATCAAAATAGAATCCAGTCTTTAGGATCATGTAGTAATCCATAAAGGGATTCAATAAAACAAAGTTGTCTATAAAAGTGAGTGTGTGTAAAAAGTGAGTAGAGCATATGCACCAACCTTAAAGTTGTTGTAAGAACCTTAATAGGAACAATGGCTTTAACAAAGTGTACATGCATCCACTAGTTATGTTTCCAATATGAAATTCCCCCAAACAAAGACAAATAAAGGGAAATAGGAACATAACATAAAGAGAAGCACAAAAGAGATCTACTAACGCTAGGGTCAGTATGATCATAAGATAATATATGGAATATTATGTCAAATTAAATGTCATCATTCCCCAAAGTAGAACTACAAAAAAATGGAGGAAAAATACATTAGAGTTATGAAGAAGATTCTTTTTGGGAAAGCATCACGGAGACCAAAATGATTCAGTGCTACCATGTCACAAATCCCAAGTGGACTACACAATGATACATTTAGGAATAATGGCACATGTATATCACAACATGTAAAAACATATATAATAAGTAAGATCAAATAGAATAATGATACAAAATTTATGATTCATTTATCACCTTACACAAATAGAGAAACAAGGATCATTTAAAGAAATCCAAATAAGCATATCGAAAACACAATATGAGGGAAGCACAACACAACAAGAAAGCACACAAAGAATACCATGCTAGAGAAGGTAATCAAGCACATCTCATACCCCCCACCCCTGCCCACCCCATCTCGGTCTATATCATGTAGGGAAGGTGGAAAACTCACAAGAGGAGAAACATCCAACATAGTAGGAACAATATCCAATTCCAAACATTGACCATTTTTAGGGTCACTATTTTTGAGACTACGAGTAATTGACAACTATTTTGAAAGCATGTTATGCAAGTCATGATCACTATCATGTAAAGAATTGTTAGTATCAATAGGATCATCATGTGTATCTTCCTCATCAATATTAATCACAATAGAATCCAAAATGGAATCATCATGTTTATCCATTTTAACATTATTAGGATCATTAACTTCCTCCATGAGATCAAGCATGGGCTGTTCAAAAGAAGCTAAGATGGGTTGGGAAGCATGTGCATATGCCTTGGCTTTATCTTGACATTTCTTTTGATATTCATGAGCATCTTGATTAAGTTTGGTCTTACTAAAGATAGGTTGCGGAGTGGGATCAATCAAGATTGTGTCTTTCTCTCCTTTCGAAGGGGGAACATAAGGAACCACACTAGGTTAAGAGATGGGAGTAGGAGGTTTCTCAACGGAGGTAAAAGAGTCAGACAAAGGAGGTATAGGTGGTGTAGGCAAAAGACCATGTGTAAGATCAAGCTTAGGAATACTTAACTCAATGATCTTTCTATGTTTATAGGCTTGATAGGATTGGAAAAGGTAATTAGGATGAGTTGGAGGTGGTGTAGGTAAGGAAGGCCAAAAGAAGTTAAGCGAAGCTCAATCCCTAGGCCTAGAAGGGTAATAGAGACTATGGTTAATTGTCTTAATCTCACCATCATGAGGAAATTTAATGCATTTTTTAATAGGTGAATAAATGGCTTGCATGGAAGAAAACCAAGGGAGACCAAGCTTCACTTGAAATTGATCAGAAGTAGGGATGAAAGTGAAAGTACTATCCACCACTTTACTACAAAGCTCAACAAGGAAGGAGATGGAAGAATGAGGTCTTTAAAGGAAACCATTACATGTCTGAATCCAAGAGTCAATCATATCATAGAAATCACATTATAAATGTTTATGAAATAGATTCTCTTCAATGATAACATTCACCATAGACATAGGATCAACAAGACAACCATAGGAAGGAGTCCTAGAAACTCTAGCAGCTATGTAAAGTGGAATATTAGGAGCCTTAATGGTTTCAAAATGGTCATAGGTAATAGAAGGCTCTCTATTATGTTTAGTTTGAGGTTGAGGCTCCACATTATTAACAACATGGTTATTTTATTCTTTCAATATTTCATCATAGGCAATCTACATAGAAGATGAAGAAGGTTGGGCAATAGAGTTGGTAGAATGTAAAGGTAAAGGATTGGTATGAATTTGAATATTTTGGTTAGGAGGTGGTACAAATTTTTTTCCACTACTATCATTGGCATCAATAGATAAAGTGTTGGAATCAATCAAGTCTTGTATAGTATTCTTCAAGGAATAACATCTCTCAGTATCATGGCGAGTCTAATGATGGTATTCAAAAAGGCTTTGGAATCAAAGGACTTGGAAGCCATCATAGAGGAATGAATGGGTTTAATAGGAGGAACTGTAATGATATTAGCATTTAAAAAATTTTCCATTATATTTATAAATACTAAGAAAGAGGGGTATACTTATGATTCGGGCAGAAAACTGAGGAAGAAGAAATGGCATCTTTGGATGCAATGACTACTTGTTCATCTATTGTATATGACACCTTGTTAATCTTGACATAGTTGTTTGGTTTTTGATATTTATCCTAATTAGAGGAGGCATCACTCTTATCAATAGGTACAAGAGCTATTGGAGTGGTTCTCTCAAATTGACTCACTTGTAATTGATAGTGGTGAAGCACTTCACAGAGTTGGGAAAAAGAGGTAAATTCAGTATGAAGAATCTTATTTCTAATGTATTTTTGTAAATTATCAATAAATATGTGTTGTATATCAATATTAGGCATAGGATTTAAGAAATCTAAGCATATAAATTCTTAAATCTACCAATGAAATCAATAACTTTTTCTTTTGCTCATTGTTTACAATGCATTAAATCATTCAAAGATACTCGCGAAACAATATTATTTTGAAATTGTTGTATGAAGGCATTAGCAAGATTTTGGAAAGAATCGGTAGAATAAGGAGGCAAGGAACAATACTATTGTAAAGCCTTGTCATGGAAGGTCCTAGTGAACAACTTAACCACAATCCTATGGTCATGGGTATAGTTGCTACACAATATTTGAAAGGTCTTAACATGAGTCACATGGTCACCCTTACCATTGTAATTCTCAAGGTGTGGCATATCAACTTGTTGAGGAACAACCATGAACATAATGTATAAGGAAAAATGACTTCCCATCTCACATGTAGGCACATTAAAGTTAGATTTAGTAAAGGAAGAAAGCTTTTGTTATAAGGACAAAACCATTTGAGAAAGACTAATAATTCTGGATAATTAGAGGAATTAGGAGTCATAGACACATTCAATACACTAGGGAAAGTGTATGAAGTGACAAGGACATTAAAATTAATTGGAGGAATACTCAGAACCATGGTAGGAAGAGGATTGGAATATGTATAAGGGACACGATGATAAGAAGGTTGTGAGGTAGGAAATGAAATAGGTGGGACACTCACATGAAGTAACAAAATGAATGCATTATGAAGACTCACATTGATAGGATTTAAAACTTGTACAGATGTGGTCATAAGAGAAGGCATTTATGTAGGAATTCTAGACATAGGAACAAAGATAGGAAATGAAGGCTCAACACTAATAGAAGATGGAACATATCCTAACTCTTGAGCTTCTATGGATAAAGGCTTAACATTAGAAGTGAAGAGGTGATAGATACCACACAAAAGGTTAAAACCATTGTCATCATTATAGATAACTTTATTGATAGCTTCAATAGAGGCAATAGTATTTAGGTTATGATTCTCTTGAATAAGCTAACTTTCTATCTTTTAAAGGTCACTAGTAATCTTTTGGACTTGAACAGGAGGAACTCTTAGGGTTTCATCCTAATCATGGGATGAATGAGAAGAATTATTCTCCAATGAAGGGTTAGGATCATGAGAGATCAATTTGTCATCAAGATTTCTAGGGAAGAAGGAAGAATCAGGGTCAAAGAAACTCATGAGCCTATAGCTTCTTCTAACTAGAATGCTATAGGTTGGACTTAAGATAATAAAGACCATACACACAGGAAAGAAAAGATAAAGGGAGATCACAAAAAGGGTTTTCAAACACAAAAGGGAGATCTAACCACAACAAAGTATGAACTATAGATCTAAATCCAACTATGAAATGAAATGCAAAGAAGACACAATGCATACACAAAGCACACAATGTAATCTATCTATGAAATAAAGAAGGCAAGATACACAAAGGGAATCTAACACCCAATCAAAATATACAAAGCATGAAAGTGTCAAGCTCACCAAAATTTATAGGGGGAGAAGTGAGATGAGGATAAGAAGTGTAACACACCCCACTTTTCTATGGCCAATTATACCTTAGAAGGGCCACAAAGGAATAGATCCTCTTAGACAATCTCCCAAGGTTTTGGATCCAAGTATATTAGCACTAAAAAAGCTATGTAGGAGTGCCAATGCAAACAAAGATCAAAAGATCCAAGAGCTAGGAAAGAAGATACAAGTTCCTTTAAGCCCAGGGTTTGGAAATTAACTAGGAAAGAAGGAAAGATGCTAAATATAATAAAATATATGATAGATATGAAAGGTAAATACAAAAATTAAATAATGTAAACTTTAAACCCACATTTAGAAGCCAAGTCTAATTTAGATTTGTATTTCTATGCTTAGAACTTTGAATGGGACTAGATTTAGACCTAAAACTGTTAGGAAAAGAAAACATATAAATCCTTCTGCTCGAGGGATAGGCCAATTTTTAGGTCCATACCAACTTGAGGTTGTCCTAGACCCAGGACTAGGGTGAAATTCATCCTAGACCTTCTCTTTTGAACTCTCTGTCTCTGAATCTATGATTGTGTCTTGTTCTGGAACTCCTGAAAAGTGGATCTGAAACTCCTAAAAACCTGAACATGTTATGTGCATGAAAATGTTCTCTAAACTACAAACACACTTCAATGAGTCATTATTTGGATAATCTAAATAAATAGAAAACTTAATTAATCTAATCTAAGAAAGACCAAGGCAACTCATTGCCTTCTAGTAGACTTGAGTATAGGTTTTTTCTCAACTCATCGCAAACCCAAGGACAACAACAAGACCTAAATGAAGGATTTGAAATTATCTAATCAAGCTAAGATTAATCCAATTAATAGAAAAAGATGAAGTATTCCTATTGTAATACCCCAAAAATGGGCTATAGGTTCATTAACCTCCTATATCGACAATTCGAATGAAATCGACATCGAAGTCCTAACCTAAGGCACATCTGAACATTATCGAATTTTAATTGATTATCTCAAATTTTGCATCAGGGAATATTCCTAGTAATATTCCTAATTTATCATAATTATTCTTAATTTAATGATTATTTGGCGATAAATCTTATTTATCCTAAAGTTTGATTAACTGAATATTCTAAATATTTAATTAATTAGATTTAATACTGCCACTTAATTATTTAATTGAATTTAATTATATTTATTCCTAATCATTATTATTTAAATTTGACAATAAATCAAATATCCTATGACTAATTGATTAAATTCTTATTTAATTAATTATTGTCAATTATCAAATTTAATAATATAGTTTTTTGAATAAAAGTTTGATTTAATAATTGATTAAACCATAAATCAATTGTTTTATTTTTAAAATCAATTGAGGATAAATCACTTTATTTATTAATTTAATTCATATTAATTATGCACATCCAAAAATAGTTAAACTATAAATAAATTGATTTTGATTTTGAAATTAAAATAATTGATTTATGGGTTAATCAATTATTAAATCAAACTTTTATTCAAAAAACTATATTATTAAATTTGACAATTGACTTTAATTAATTAAATAAGAATTTAATCAATTAGTCATAGGATATTTGATTTATTGTCAAAATAGAATAATACAATTTAAGAATAAATATAATTAAATCCAATTAAATAATTAAGTGGCAGGACTAAATCTAATTAATTAAGTATTCAAAAATATTCAATTAATCAAACTTTAGGATAAATAGGATTTATCGCCAATTAATCATTAAATTAAAGATAATTAAGATAAATAGGAATATTGCTAGGAATATTCCCCGATGCAGAATTTAGGATAATCAATTAGGATTCGATGATGTGCAGATGTGCCTTAGGTTAGGACTTCGATGTCAATTTCATTTGAATTGTCGATATAGGAGGTTAATGACCCTATAGCCCATTTTTGGGGTATTACATTTTTCCCCTCTTTGAATTGCTGTGCAAAGCACAGTGGTTCAAAGACAGTCTGTGTATGATGTTGAAACTAATGTTTGAAATTGATATTGATATGAGACAGAAACTAATTGATATGAGACAGAAACTGATTTGAAGTTTGATATGAAGATAATAGGTCCTGAATGACCAAAGATAATGTTAACTATAATAGCAATGAACTGATGATTGCAAAGAGGTGTCAAAATGCCTGATTCTGAACCTTATGATTGCAAAGAAGTGAGTGACCAATTCCAGACCCGATTGTCGATAAGAATCATAGTGGTATCACATCTGAACCCTTCAGTTACGAAGAACCAAGGAAATAACACTAATGAACCGATGGTTACAAAAGACTGATACAGTTTACAAGATTAAGAGAATACCAGATAGATATGGATCTCGATGAATCTGATATGCCCTGAGCGATGATTGATTTGCCCCAAGCGATGAGGTCTTTTTGATGAATCAGCAACTAGACGCGGTTGTTGTCTTGATTACTGAGGAAATATATTGATTTAGATTTAGATTACAGACTTTGAATGATGTGCAATTCCATGCCCCCTTTGGGATAAAAATTGAAATCTGACAAGAAAAGTCAGCGTTATAGTTTAGAAGCATGTTAATTGATTTGAGAAGTGGTTATACACGTTCGAGAACACATTTTGCATCGTTTGGAGGTCCAAAAGACCAAGTTGGACTAGGTTTGACCATGAGTTGACCATGGTTGACCAAGTTGAAATTTTGATAGTTTGATGGAAGATAATCAGTTAAGTTGAATACTAGATTTCTGTGAAGATTTGAAGGTCGATTATGCAAGCAATAGACCGTCTTGGGTCCAAAATTTTAAATCGCGATTTTGACATAGTAAATGATCTCAGATTTTAATTTTGATCCCGAAAAAGGATTCTACTTGTTGTTTCATTGGAGGAACCTTCATGTGAGATCCAACTCTTGTTAGATTTGAAGATGCGATTTGAAGAATCATTTAAGCATTGAAGTTTAGCCAACCACTGTGAGATCATGCAAACATGCAAAATGCAAAGAGACATGCAAAATGAAATGCAACCTAAGACCTAGGACCTAGTCATTGATCATGTGTCGGACATTCTCATCATTGAATTTTTAGGTAACTGGGTAAATCAATACAATGCCCACTAGTTATGAAACCATTGACATATGAATATCAATTTGTATGCGCAGAAATCAATACAACATCCACTAGTCAATCAACCATAGATATATGAATATTGATTTTATTTTTAGAATGTCAGATTGGATATAAGCACCAAGGCACAAATGCTGGGATGGCCTGAATATCATGTCCATTTTGATATTGCAATTTGTATAAGCATCAAAACATAGATGTCGTGATGACCAAAATAGGACTTGCATTACAAACACATCAATCAGTCAAGAGATCATTCTAAATCCAATGTGAATTCCGTAGTGACCCTTTATTGTTCACATCCTTAGATAAGATCGCATGTCACAATAGGAGAAAGAACTCACTCAAAAAGACAATAGTTAGATCAAACTTCCTTGGATTTTTTGGGTATCAATGGTCGAGGTACGCATGGCCATCCAATTCAAGATAGAGGCTCTTACAATCGGACACCATTTCAATCCAGAATTTCCAAAGTTGTTAGATTTTCACATAGAAGTAGAAGACAAAGAAAAGATTATGCCCCCAGTCATCACTCTCTAAATCTTATAAAGGACATCATCGAAGAGCTCAAAGAGACACAATATGCAAAAATCTCAATGCGAATCAGTAAGCATACAAGGAGATAAAAGCATGTATAAAGCACAAATTGTTTTCAATTTGTGTTTGATGTTTGATTGCATTGTTGTAGATGTAAAATCCTTTCTGGAGATAAGATAGATAGACTGACTCAAATGAATCTTCAAAGGAGTTTGACTAGATATGATACGTCTAAAGATACATTGGAGACTATAGGATATGACATTGATTGCCCCCAAGTTTGAACATTGATAGGATACAGACGCTTGAGCTGATTGGTGTATAGACGGACTTATTGAAAACAAACTGGGGGATATGTACAAACTAAAGCAAGACTGAAAACTAGGAAAGACCAAGATTGTGCTGATAGATGGGGCGTTTTGAAACAAGTGGCACCCGTTTGCCAGGTTTTCATCATCTTGGCAGAGATTCTATTTTTTCTACCAAGGCACCTGTTTCCAGATTTTCACCGAGGCAATTTTTCTTTTTCTCATTTTTTTTGTATTTTTCATTTTTTCAATTTTTTTTTGGACTTTTGATATTTTTTACTTTTTTTGTGAATCATCAAGGCACCCATTGCTAGGTTTTCACCAAGATGTTCATTTTTTCAAGACTTTTTCAAAATTTTAAGATTTTTTCAGGACATTTTACCATAGACTGAATGCCTTAGGCATAGAATTTCTTCAGATGGAGAATGTTGATTGGTTCTCAAAGTTGTTCTCCTTTATTCATTGAGAGTTGATAGGCACCAGAGCCAAAAGTAGCAATGATTACAAAGGGACCCAGCCAGTTGGGTTCAAACTTTCCCTTACGTTCTTGATGTGATTGATTTTTAAGATTTTCTCTCAAGACTAGATCACCAACCTGAAATTCTCTATGTCTGACTTTCTTGTTGTAACTTCTAGACATTCTCTTCTGATATACTCTAAGATGATCATATGCTACTTGTTTGCGCTCATCTAGTAGTTCAAGTTCTTGCAACCTAGACACTTTGTAGTCATCATCAGTTACTAGACCATGCATTCTGATTCTTAATGATGGGATTTTAACCTCAATAGGCAGTACTGCTTCAGACCCATAAAATAAAGCGAAAGGTGTAGCTCTAGTGGGCATTCTGATACTTGTTCTGTAGGCCTAGAGAGCTGGATTGATCATGAGATGCCAGTCTCTTCCTATTTTATTAACTGTACGGTGCAAGATTTTCAGTAGATTCTTGTTAGAAGCCTCTGCTTGTCCATTCCCTTGAGGATAGTAGATAGATGACCAATGTTGTGTAATCTTGAATTTAGCACATAGGTCATCTAGATATTTGTTCTTGAATTGTCCACCATTATATGTGATTATGGAATGAGGTATCCCATATCTACATATGATATAGTTCAATATGAACATAGATATTTGCTTTCCAATTGCTTGTGTCAAAGGGACTGCTTCTACCCATTTTGTAAAATAATTTGTAGCTGTGATTATATGGGTATGTCCATTAGAAGAATGAGGATGTATAGCTCCTATAAGATCAAAGGCCCATTGATGAAAAGGCCATTGTGTAGTAAAGGGAATTAGATCTCTCCCCGAAGCATGAATTAAGTTGCCATGCACTTGGCACTTTTGATAGTTCTTAGCAAATTTGATAGACTCTTTCTCCATTTCAGGCCAATAGTACCCAGCCCTAATAAGTTTTCAAGCTAGTGTTAAACCGTTCGAGTGTGACCCACAAATACCATCATGGACTTCCTCTAACACATGTTGAGACTCTTCCTGCTCTAAACATCTAAGTAGCGTACCATCTAGACCTTGTTTGTACAGATCATGACCAATGATGACATATTGGGAGGCATTATGGATAAAGTATCTCATTTCATGATGATTAAAGGTATCGAGAATGATTTGGTCTTTGAGATAGGAGAATAGGTTTTTATAGTGGGATGAATCATGACCCACAATAGTGCAGATCATGTAGGTTTCAAAGGAATCATATGCAGGATAAGATAGTGCTTCTACCAGGAACTTGTAGTGTAGCTCATGTTCAGGCTGCTGTAGTAAAGTAGGTAGTGTTGCCATTGCGTCGGCAACCTTATTCTTTGTTCTAGGAATTTTATCAAATGTGATAGATATGAAATACTTTTTTAAATAATGTACCATTCTCTTATAAGGAATGAGCTTTTCATCTTTAGTTTGGTACACATCATTGACTTGATGGATAACAAGTTGAGAGTCTCCATGAATGTGTAGCTCTGTCACTCTCCACTCAATTGCTAGTTTCATGCCATTAAGAAGGGCTTCATATTCTGTAATATTGTTTGTGAAAGGGAACTTTAATCTAAATGCTTTTGGGATTGAGTATCCTTGAGGAGTTATAAATAATATGCCTACTCTTGATCCATTATGTGTATAGGAGCCATCAAAGAATAACTGCCATTCTCTAGAAGAAAGAGTCATGATAGAGGAATTTGGAAATTTCATTTGCATTGGTGTATCATCAATCATAGGTGCATCTGCTAATTGATCAACAATTACCTATCTTTTTATAGGTTTTCTCTCAACATATTCAATGTCAAATTTACTTAAAAGCATGACCCATTTAGCTAATCTACCCGTGAGGGCAGCTTTGCTTAGTAGGTACTTGAGTGGATCAATCTTAGCTACCAAATGTGTGGTATGAGCTAACATGTAGTGTCTTAGTTTCTATGATGCAAAGATCACAGCTAGACAAGCTTTCTCAATCATTGAATAGTTCTTCTCATATGCAACCAATGTTCTAATGATATAGTATATAGATCTTTCCTTTTTGTTCTCATCATGTTGTGCAAGCAATGCCCCCAGTGATGTATCTATAGTGTAGACATATAAGATCAAAGGCTTCCTTGGAATGGGAGGCATTAAGATAGGAGGATTTGATAGATACTTCTTGATATGGTTAAAGTTATTATCACATTCTTCATTCCATGCAAAGGTCACACCTTTATGTAATGTCTTTGTAAAAAGGTTACGATATGTCTACTAGCTGAGATATGAAGCATTTGATAGATTGAACTCTACCTTGCAATGTCCTCATTTGACTGATGTTCTTGGGAGGTTGCATCTCCATTATAGCCTTTACTTTAGCTAGATCAACTTCAATGCCCTTCTTTGAGACTATGTATCCTAAGAGCTTTCCAGAAGTGACACCACAAGCACACTTCTTAGGATTTAGTCTAAGACTAAATTTTTCCATTCTATCTAGTATCTTGCTCAAGTCATTTAGATGTTCAGCTCTGATCATAGATTTTGCTAAAGTATCATCAACATAATCCTCCATAGTCCTATGCATCATGTCATGAAAAATAGATGTCATGGCTCTTTGATATGTAGCACTAGCATTTTTAAGCCCAAATGGCATGACATTCCAACAGAAGGTGCCCCATGCACATGTGAAAGCAATTTTCCCTTGATCTTCTGGAGCAATTTTGATTTGATTATATCGAGAAAAACCATCCATTAAAGAATACATCTCAAAGCCTGTAGTCATGTCCACTATCATATCAATGTTAGGTAGTGGAAAATCATCTTTAGGGAATGCTCTATTTACATCTCTAAAATCTGTGCACACTCTGATTGATTTATCTGGTTTTGAAATAGGTACAATATTAGAGATCCACTATGCATAATCAATAACTCAAATGAATCCAGCTTTCAGGAGCTTCTCTAATTCAGCTTTTACCAAGAGTGCAACATGAGGATGCATCTTTCTCAATTTTTGGTTAACAGGTTTGACATTTGGAGCTATAGATAAATGATGCATTATAAGATTAGGATCCAACCCTGGCATATCTGAATATTTCCATGCAAAGTTGATCTTCTTTTTTGTTAGGAATGTAGTAAATTTTTGCTTCTCTTCTTCTGATAAAGATTGTGCTACATGAATCAACTGTGATTCTTCTATTGTTCCCAAGTTGATGGATTGAGTGGGCTCAGTTAGAACTGGAGATTTGTCCTATAAATGACTCAGAAGGACATCAAATATCTCATCCTTAGGTGCCTCAGAGAGGTTTTCACCTTTGGATACGTATTTTATTTTTACTTTTGTAGGTTCTGAGACTGCCACAAAGTGGTTTTCACCCTCAGAACTCCTTTTCTTTTTATTCTTATTCTTATTTTTCTGACTAAGATACTTTATGTCCGACTCCATCATGCTAATGCTTAGTTCACTGATGGAAGTCCTCATAGGCTCAACTGCATTGAGGTAGCAAGCAAGGGCATAGTCATTTGGGAAGGTATAAATACCATGGCTTAGATTTGTGGAGGTTTGATCAAGAAGTTCAGGATGTTGGATAGTCAAAATGGGGAAAGATTGGGAGATAGTGTTTACGGATATGGATCTGTCATCATTGGTCCTAACCTAACACTTGAGTTCAAAGGTGATATTACAACTTAAGACATTCAATTCATGAATAGGATCAATGTCATTGTGGGAGTCCAATTTAGCCATCAGTGGATCAGACTCAATAAGTTCATCATTTCATTCTAGACTTACGTTGGGTTTAGGTGCATATTGGTGAATAACATCAACATGTTTCTCTATAATAAGCTCATCTTCTTCTGGAATGGCTCCCCATTCATAGTCAGTAGATTCTTCATCTATGCCTCTAGGAAATCTAAGAACATGAGTAAAGTTAGGATGAATACCCCAAGAAGGGTTACCCTCAGATTTTGATTTGAATTCATACTCATGGGAATCTGTCTCAGAATAACTACCACCTCCCTCTTTGTTTGTTTGATTGTCTTCGAGATTAGCTAGTTCTTGTGTTGTAACTATCTCTTGCTCTATAGTAGGTTCTTGTGTTTCTACTACATTAATTCTTTTGATTGGATCATCTTCAGCTTCAAGGAGATCTGTGATTTCCTTAGGCAAATGCTCATGAGGGATAAGTTCTAAGCTGTCTGAATCACTATCTGATGGTTTAGTTTTTTCCTTCTTAAGAAGGGGTTCTCCTAGTGTGATCTACTCTATGACATGGGAACAATTACCTTTGAGGTGGAAGGGTTTCTTTTTAAAGCCTAAGCCAACATTATCTTTGTTTGCCCTACCAGTATGTGAAATAGGTGTTATAAGACCTTTTCATCTAACTCCCAGAGGCCCTTTACCTGGATATCCTATCTTAGCTATTAATTTATCTCCTGGACCATATGTCTTAGAAGGGATTTTGGATACTATAGAGTCACTAGTTTGAACCACTTGAGATTCAGGTTCATCTTTGTATAGCCATGCAAGCACAACTTCATCCTCTTCAAATTCCTACTTGGAGACTTGTTCTGCTACAAAATTCTTTTTATATACCTCAAGAGGTTCTTTAGAGTCTAGTTTGGATTGTTTTAAAGATTGTCCATAAGACTTAGGTGAGATAGGTAGAGAGGTCAAAGATAAGACTGGCTCCATAGTATATTCTCCCATACGATTTTCTTTGATATTGACCTCTTTTGCAAGGTCTTCCATTTTAGATGTGGATGCTTCTTTTGTTGACTCAATGGAAGATTCTATATTATTAGGCACAAGTTTATCTTCACTTGCTTTCAATGTATTGCAAGTGGTGGATATGTTTGCTAGAATAGTGACCTCTACTCCTTCATAAGGAAATTTCAAACATTGGTGGAAAGTAGAAGGAATAGCCTTCATCTCATGTATCCATGGTCTCTCTAGAAGAATGTTGTAAGCCAAAGGCAGATCAAGAACTTGACATATATTATCTCTGATAACCAGACCTTCTCTCATAGGTAAGACAATGGTGCCTTTAGAAGATCTTTCTTGTTCATCATAGGCTTTTATAGTTATCTTCTTTCTAGGATCAATAGACAATTATGAGAATCCCAATTGTGTGACCAAGCTATAACAACAAATGTTTAGGCCAGTGCCCCCATCTGTCAACACACGTTTGACTCTACAGTTTTGGATCAAGACTTCTATGTGCAAGGGCTGGTTATGCGGGTGACTCAAGGAGTTGTCATCTTCCTCTGAGAAGGAGATATATTGCGGAGATGTAAGATGTCCAACCATAGTCTGGAACCTGTCTAAATCAAGGTCATCAGGAATATTGGATCCGAGCAAAGCTTTGTCTAGAATAGCTCTATGAGCTAGAGATATTTGAAGCAACTCAAACATGGAGATTTTTGCATTAGTGTGTTGGAGTTGTTGAAAAATACTATAAGATGTTGGCCTTGTATCTTTAGGATTGGAAGATTTAGAAGTAGCCTTCTATTTGGAAGTGGAAGAAAGATTGAAGGGCATCTTAGGGACAGTTGATGAATCTGGGATTTGTCTGTTCAGATGTGCCTGAGCTTGTGATTGATTTACTATGTTAGCTAAAGCATGATCTCTATCTCTTCACACAATTGTGATGACATTGCAATGCTTAGAGAGATAAGGTTCAACCATATTGATAACAACATTATTTCTAGGGTAAGCATAATTGACCTTTGCCCCCATATTAGGCTGAGAAGATGAAACTTCTTGACCATGTTTCAGAAATGGTTCTGTGAATGTTGTATGATCATTATTGCTCTTATGATTGTCAATTGTGATGTCTCCTTTATCAATTAGATCTTGAATAATATGTTTCAAGTGTAAGCAATTATTAGTTTTGTGACCTTTACCCCAATGGAAATCACATAATTCATTCTCTCTCCACCATTTTGGTTTAGGATTAGGATCAGATTGTCTAATCTCAGGCAAAGAGATGATGTTATTAGCCAGCAGAGTTCTCATAGCTAATTCCAAAGATTCTCCCAGAGGAGTGAACTTTTTTTTATTATCAGTGGACCAAGATTTTTATTTTGGCTTCTTTTGAGATGGTTCAGACACCTTTTTCTCTGAAGCTTTGATGGCTTGGGTACCAATAGTTAGATTGAAAGTTGGTGGCTTTGATGGGGCACAGATAGTATCAACAACACCATCTATGATGATGCCTTTATTCTTGTTCCAATTTTTGTTCTTGTCTTTAGAACTGGATCCTAATTCATACTTGTCCTTTTGAAGTGTGATGTCTCCTTTTTTCCCAAGTACCTTTTCAATTTTGATCGCATTGTCTACCATCTTATCAAAAGATGTATGATTTTGCATTTGTAAAGGGTAGTTGATCTCTAGGATAAGATTATTGATGAAGATTTCTAGCTTCTCAGTTTCTAGAATAGGCCTAGCATATAGAGAGAATTTCTTCCTCCATCTCTTGAGAAATGTAAGGAATGGTTCTCTTGGATATTGTTTGAGATTGCAGATATCAATCATGGTGATTGGATGTTGAATGTTGTAGGAGTATTGCTGATAGAACAATTTGATCAACTCCTCAAAATTTTTGATAGTAGAAGGCAATCTAGAGAACCAATGAATGGATGCTCCTCCCAGAGATCAAGGAAAAATATGCATTAGATAGGTTGGTTCATGCATGAACTCCGTAGATTATGTACAGAATTCTTTGACATGATCTTGAGGATCAGAGTGTCCATCATACTTATCATATTTAGGCATCTCCACTCTTTTCGGGAATGGTGGCATGTAAAAGTCTTTGTCAAATGGAAAAGGACATAGGGCCTTCATGGAGAACTCCTTGGGTTCCTTTTCTTTCTCAAGTTTATTAAGTTTGACTTGCATGGCATGCATCTATTTCATCATAGCTATGAGTGGAGTTTCTTCCTCATGCGTAATGATATCTTCAATGTTAAAGTTGGGAGGAAGTTTAGCTCCTTGATGAGCTAATTGTAAAAAGTATGCCTCACTATCTTTGTTCAAGAAATGCTTCATCATTCTTTTGAAGTTATCATCATTTTGATATTGAGCAATTTCAGAAGGTGTCGGTTCTTGATCTGCACCATGTTGAGATTGAACTCTTTGAGAGCCAAAGTTTGTCCCTACTTGAGACATGGTAGGAGTTCTCCCTGGGATAGATCGAGGAGGAGTTTTTTGATTACCTCCATGAGTTGATGAAGGAGGAATGTAACCAGATTTCAATCAAAAATTGCCAAGACTGTCATCTTCATAAAGACCAGAATTGTAGAGTTGCTCAAGATTTGGAGCTTGTAGAGTATTTAGAGGTATGCGATGGGATACTTCTCCAAATTTCTTATGAGAGGAAGCTCTAGTTTCCACCATTAACCTTGGGTGAAACAAAAGAATATGATGAAGACAACTGAAGAAAGATCTAATTCAAGAAGATCAAATGACGCAACCTTGTAGAGTTTGGTTGATTGAAGCTTGGATTAGATGTAAATGAAGGAGATTGTGCCCTAGATGTATGGGTAGATTTCCAGAAGATAGTAGACACGAGTTCACAACACTTAGCTATTTTGAAGATGGATTGAAGATTGATAGTTATGACAAGGTTTTGACACAAGATGAAAAAGACTCAAATTGATTAAAAAGAAGACTAAATTGGATTCAAAAGGCCACTTTAGGAAAATGATTGGATTCTCAGTAGTTGCTACTCTTTTCCTAACATGAATATTTTCTTGATAGACCCTGGAAATAGGTTGGAAAAGTTGGATATCTGGCAATTCTAACAACTTTCTAGCAATTTTTCAAAATTTGTGAAATGACTTTCTATAGGCTCGTATGACAGTGGGTATAGCATGAAATGACAATTGAAAAACTCGTACGACTATTGCAAAACTTGCACGATAGTTGATAGTAGGGTTTTTGTTTTTTTGGAATTAACTGGCAACAAAACTCGTACGACAATGTACCATATACCATACGACAATCTGGGGGTTTTGAAATGACAATAGCCAAAAGTCGTATGACTTTCTGACTTTACAAGATGACTTTTGACTCCAGAAAGGCATTTGACATCAGATTTTGCAATTTTTTAGATTTTTAGTTTCAAATTGTTCACAAAATTATCTATCTAGATTTGAAGATTGTAGCAGATTGATTCATTCTTAGTAACCAGGTAGATAAACAAGAACACAAAATAGCAAGCAAGTGATTTCAAGCACGTATGAAAATAATGAACAGGGGACAAAGCAACCCTGGGCATGAATAATCAAGTGACTAAATTGTGCTAATCCCTAGGAGTGCTAACAGTGTATGTTCCAAAAAGTTTTGGAATAACGCACATATTCCTAGAAAATGAAAATTTGGCCTCACTAGGGTTTTTAGTAATGGTCTGACTTTGCAACTTTTGTGATCTCAAGAGGGTGAACTCCAATCCAAGCACACTGGGGTTTTGACATAGTCCAAGAAATTAATCAATCAGGAGCTGCTAGGGAGATCTGATAGCCCAACAAGAGACCACACCTGTGAAGATTTCCTCCACAAGGACATTTATAGCGGTTGCTGCTACCACGGTGAAAATGGCTATTACTACTTGAGGTTCCATCAACATGGTTGACCCAATTAAGGGAATGTCCACTATGTTTAACCCTCTCTAAAGGTGACTCACAAAATATACCACATGGAGACTAGTTCCAGATTCAAGGATTTGAGTTTCTGGTACTACCCAAAAAGGGAGTAGAGCATAATCCTCTAGCCTTTTCACTTTTAACCCAAACAAAGTAGATAGATTAATCCGACACGCTAAGACCAAGATTATCTCACAAAGATCTATGATGTCAACTACTTATGATCTATCAACCTCTTTGGAGAGAGAATGTATCAATCAGAAGTTGAAGATGCACAAATCTAGTAGAACATGAGACGCTCTCAATAACCTCCCTACCTACAAGGGTTCCTTCATTGAGAAGAGTTTCATTGGAAACCCACTCTCTCAAGAACCACAAATAGTGTTCATAGGGCCTATTTACTATGTGTAACAAAGATGCTAAAAAGCAAATATATGTTCATTTTTATAGCCCAAAATGAAATCAGTGATATGAAAGCAATAAAGGTCACACAAGCTTGACACATAAGAGTTCTTTTTAATCCAAATTGAAATGTTATCAGCTGAGAAGGTTACCTAAATTCCTCGCAATGTGCTTAGTAGATTCTTACCTATTTTTAGCAATTCTCACGCTTTTTCCCAATCAAAATCAAAATATGCAATTAATTTATAGGTTCATCAAAATATGTACGATTTCGATTTAAGCTAACCTCTAATGTTTTACTGAAGTGTTGTGTCTACAGCTAGGTACAAAATTAACACACACACCTATGTTATGTTTGATGCAATATAATGATAAGAAAACTAGATTATACTATGCTTCCAACAATGATCAAAGCTAAGTTAATCCATATTTAAAGAAAATTGAAATGTTCCTATGATTTGTATGCAATAAAATAATTTAAATCAACTTGTGCAAAATAGCTCAAAAGATTGCAAATAAAAACAACAACATTACTCTAGCAAAAATTAGGATCCTTTGTGAAGAAATGAGGCCTACCTATATAGAATCCATTTGGGAATGAACCGTTGAGATCAATTGGAGATGAATGGTGGATATTTCTTTGAAGAATTAGTCATGGTGGAAACTTTCCAAATCAATTGGTAAGTTCACTAGACTGTTTGAGGGAAATTCCAAAATGACTAATGGGTCAATTGGACTCATTTTCCAATTAACTAGCTTGTTTCCAAAATGAGATTTAGTTAACTAAAATGCTTCCAAAATTGATATTCAGCTAACTAAAATTGATGAAATTAATGCACTTTTAGGATTTTATTAATAGATTGAATGCGTTTTCCTCAAAAGTGATGAAATAATTAACTTAAATTCCTTTTATGATTAATTGACAATTTTCTTATTTATTTTATCAAAATTTAGAATATTAATTAAATAAATGATATAGGGTTGATTTAATTGCCAATAATATTTAAGGTTTAGAAATTAATTAATTAGTATTGATCAAGTGCAGTAATCGAATAGGGTATTAATCAGATCAAATTGATGAATTAGATTGCCTTAGGTTAAGACTTAGGAAATTTGATCAGAATTAGGGTTTTATGATGAAAAATTAAGATTAGGGGCTTATGGTTTAGGTGACTATTTTTAGGTGATTACATTTTCCCCTCTTTGAATTGGTGTGTGATCAGTGCATTGATTCAAAGAACCATTAGCGTTGAGACTAAGAATAGTTTGATGTGAAGCGATGAAACTATCCTCAAGTTGGTTGATTCAAAAGATGTCAATTTTGAAGTTGATTGGAAAAGAACCAATAGGAAGACCAAAATATTTAGTTTGACATGATGTGATGAAAATAAACACTTGTCTAATTTGATCATGACAACTAACCAATTTGATGTGAAGTGATGAAATTGATCAATGTCAAAAAGACTCTTAAACCATTGGTTTGGTTTGAATGAGTAGTCAATTTGATGTGAAGCGATGAAACTGATTATCATTAAGAGATTGATAGCACCATTGACTTGATTTGATGCGATAAAGTCAAATGGATTGATGAGGACAATAACAGTTTGATGTGAAGCGATGAAACTAATATGCCCCTAGAGATTTTATGTTAACAAAGAATCTCAACTTGATGTGATGTGAAGAAGCTAAGATGCCCCTAGCGATTTGATTTTGTTTGATTTGATGTTATGATTGCTTGATAAGAATTCTCAATGTTTGATGATGTGATCACTAAATTATTGATGTTATGATCATGCCCCCTCGGGAGCGAAATCAAAATATGGCTAGGTTCCCTAGTGATCGAAAGTAATTTTGAGTGATAAAATGATGCAAGAAGAAATAGATTTGATTTAATGAGGTTTAGGTCACTTTCTACACTAATATGAGGGTCAATTGACCAAGTTTGAGCAAAATTTGGCTAAGGGTTGACAAAGATTCTGGCACATTAATGACTTGAAGAGAGGGAAATAACACTGATTTGAAGAATAGAGGATTGATTGTAGAAGTGGTCAACTGTAAATATAGTTAATTGACAAATGAAATGATGTCAAATTTTTTATTTTGATCATGAAAATGGAATCAGAGTGATCAAATTAGGTAGGGGTGTGATTTTCATGTCAATCAGAGCAAGTTGAAAAATAGGTCAAAAACCTAAATAAGGGCCAAAACTATCTTGCCAATTCATTTTTTACCTCTTCAAGTTTGAAATTCAATAACCTCCTCTGAGCGAAAATGGTGGTTCTAGTAGCAACTCATTGATTCAAGTGTCAATGGGTACACAATAGGCTAGGGAGCTATAATCCAATCACAAGTCATCAAAAACCAGCCTCAATTGATTGATTTCTTTCCATTTTAAGCACATTTTTTTACATTTTTGAGTCTGCATTCTCATTTTATCATACAAGCCAGTGAGAAGGCTTGTATGAGTCAACCTATTTAGAAGTTTATTCGTATGGGTCTCTGAGAGTACTTGTATTAGATGTGCCCTCAAATCATATGAGAAAAAACCATGAAACCCTAATGCTCATACTATTTGGTGTGTTTTCTCATATTAGACACTTTACTCATACTAACCAATGAGAATGCTCATATGAGAAAACTTCACTGTCTTTGTTTGCTCATATGGAAAATAGTGAATGTTTTCAAGGGTGTAAAAGTCCAAATTTCCTTTTCTCGTTTACCTATTTGTAATAATGAGCATTTTCTTGAATTGATGAATATACTATACTGACATGGTACTGATAAATGCTTGTTGATTTTTTTCAGGAGGTACTTTTGGACATTCAGTTCAGGATCACATATCCACTGACTTCAAGGTTACTACCACACCTTTTAGAGGATCAGCTTGGTATACTGGCTAAGTGTGGGTTTGGGTGGCTAGATGGGATCCCCAATATATATGTTAATCATGGACTATTGATTGCTCTTGTGGAGAGATTCTATAGTATGAGGCATCATGTCAGCATGGGATATTGGCTATCCATAGGATATTCTAGGATGATGACATCCTAGAGAGGTGGATAGGATGGGATACCATGATGTTGAGATATAGCCAGGCGTTTCCCCTAGCATGTGTGATGGCTTGGTATATAGGTTGATTTCTCATACCTAATAGAGGTTAGAAAGGATTCCAGAGTGAATGGGGTCCCATGTTAGAGAGATTACTGTCTAGCCCAGTAAAGCTAGCATGGGGATCTTGCATTTTAGCACATATGTATCATGAGTTACATGAGATCATATATAGGGGAGCAAGGACCTTAGTTGTAGAGGTCATGATTCTTTAGATTTGGGCTTTGGAGCATCTCCCTATTTTGTGCCCCGCGTGTGATGATGCTAGGACTACAGGGAAGCCCTTCATTTACAGGTATACAGGTTACATTTTGCAGCCCCACTTGGGGAAGACTACCTATTGGAGGTGATAGATTGATGACATCATAGTGGTCAAAAGGTGACCATATTTGGGGATAGAGCCATTGGGGGACTGGAAATCATAGGAAAGATATGTGTTCATGACCTGACCACTAATCGGTCATACTCATGTTGTCTTAGAGAGGTTTGTAGTACATCTTGGGTTCTACATCAGTATGGTCACCAATAGGTGATATCAGAGGAGTTCACTCCCTACGCTTGATTTGCAGATGAGATCAGATCTAAATGGAGGTGGAGATTAGTGGCTATGACAAATATACATGATTTGTCTTTAGTCAGGATTGTGAGATGGGACTACTTAGAGGTAGTATCAGATACAAGCATGGCACTAGATTACAGGGAGCATTATGTTCCCCTTCTCACATTTTACAAATCCAGCAACTCTCATCCCATGGATTGATGATGAGGGTGATGTACTACCACCACCTCCACCACCACATGGTCATAGAGATACAGGACAAAGACTAGCAGGGGGAGATGTGAGGGCTAGTTCTAGTAGAGAGGAACCCTAGTAACAGAGGAGAGATAGAGGAGGTGTAGGACCTAATGGGAGGCTAGATGTATAGGGTGTATAGAAGCAGAGGGGTCCACTAGGATGGGAAGGAGAGTGATAGGTTAGGAAAAGGTTTGTAGAGGATGTGGAAGATGAGGAGATAGTAAGAGGTGATGATGAGGAGGTTTCATGGCAGATGACTCCACAAGATGTGATTCATTCTCTTCAGGATCGTGGATGAGCCCTAAAGCTGGAGGTTGTCATTGCTTAGACTAGATTATCAAAGAGGGATAGATAGATCACTGAGTTTATAATGGAGAGATACCAGTGGATAGCCACACTCACAACTAAGCAAGACCATCACTAGTGAGTGGTGAGCCATTAGATGAGTAGGGCCTCATACTACATAGTGACATATCATTCAGTTTTTCCAATAGCACAGTAAGTCATACCCTTTTCATAGTATGTAGCTAGACTTGAGGGTGCACAGATGTCGCTAGCTGATGAGGCTATACCTCCCCCACCACCTCCTCCACATGTTCCAGTTGATGAGGATATGGCAGAGATCTAGCCTCCTCATTTTGTTATTCTATTCTTGTACCCCATTTTTTAGCTATTTGTAAACGATGACTTTATATGATGACTTGTATACACTTTGATGTTGCACATTGATATTTTGATGATATATATAGAGATTTATGATTTGATCTCATTGTACTTGTGTACCATTGGTTTTTATGAGATGTTTTTATTTCTTGTTGATTCTTTTATGGATGTTTTTCCTTTGACGTATGTATGATGGTTATATATGAATGCAAATGTTTATTTATGCAATGGATGTATTATGTATGCAATGGTTTCTTGGTGAATGTTTAATGGACTCAAATGGATATATAATAAATGTAATTGTGATTTATGCCTATATGGATATAAAAATGGATACATAGAGCTTATGTTGATATGAAAATGGATTTATGGAACATGCCTATATGTGCAATGATTTTCTAACGTCTCTTTGCAAGAAAATTGTGTTTTTGATGCACAAGTACTCGATCATATCTCTAAGGATATAGTTGACCTCCAGAGAAGAAAATGATGATCTTGATTGTAGGCCTCAAATTCCACAGAGGAAAGAATGTTGGTGAAAGAGTAATGTTGCTCAATAAAATGTAAAATGCAAAACTACCATGAATTCACCCTAGGACTTTTCCATTGAGCATGCTTTGAATATTTTCATCATTGAGCATTTGTGGGATAGTGTAGCCAATACAATTCTTATTGGTGCCACTACAACCATGATAATATGAATATGGATTATATAAGAGAAATGTGGGAACTAACACAAGCATCAAGGCATATAAGCCAAGATGACTTGAGGATCGTTTCAGTTGATATTTCAAGTAACCATAAGCATCAAGGCATAAGAATCCAAGATGACCTCAATGGTTCTTGCGTAAACAAATAGAATAATAGACAAGGAGATAGTTCTGACCTCACCTTAGTATCCTTATAAAAAGAGTCAAGGTATGTGTGGCATTCCAATTGAGATGGAGGCACTTATCATAGACATCCAATTTATTGGATAGTTTAGGATCATCGAAACCACACTGACAAGCAGAAAAAAAAGAAAATGATTATGCCCCAGTCTATGTTTCTCTAGTCATTTTTAGACATCCTTGAGTTACATATAAAGGAATAATCAGTAAATTGAATAATAAAAAATAGAATACCAATCAAATTCACAACCTTTATTACTTCTTTAGTTGGTTAGACATCGTCAAGTCACAATAGAGATGTTATCAACCTCAATTCAGAAAGTTATGTTGTTCTTGTTTTAGTTAGTGTTCTATCTTGTGGAAGTGTGTAGTGTTTAGAAATACTATTGATCATCCAAGTTTTTCATTTGTTTGGATTGTGGGTGAAGTGTATCTAATTAGTATTGAGAAACATTCTTTATTGAGGTTGCCACATTGTGGGCTTTTGAGAAACACCAATGTGTATCTATGATTAACCTATCAGTGGTTGTTGGAGAATTGACTCTGATTTTATTGGAATGATGCTCTGACTGACTATCATGAAAGGACATTGCTCCCTACCCAAACTTGAATGTCCAAGGAAAAAGATACAGACTAATTCCAATCCATGGCAGTGTAGTGTGGAACAACTAATTTATCATGAAAGTGACTGAAGGCTATGTGCAAATTGAAGCTAGTAAAGGACACCAAGATGTGTGTTGATAGATGGAGCACTGAATTACAAGAGGTGCATGTTTACCAATTTTTCACCTACTTGGAAGATATTCTTTTTTTTTTCTACCAAGGTACCTATTTACCAGGTTTTCACCAAGGCACTTTCTCATTTTAAAAAAATAATAATAATTTGCTCTTTTCAAAATTTGCAATTTTTTAAATTTTTTTTTATTTTTTTATTTTTTTGGATTGATGCATCAAAGCACCTATTTACTAGGTTTTCACTAAGATGATCATTTTTCAGGACCTTTTTCCAATTTTTATATTTTCTCCAGGACTTTCTATTTTTTTATGAATTTTTTCAGGACTTTTATCTATGTACATGTTGTTGGATGTAGAGAATGTTCAGACATAGAACTTCTTTCATTGGAGTGTGTTGATGGGCTCTCATAGTTGTTCTCCTTCTAGTGTAGAGAGTCGATATGCACCCGAACCAAATCCTATAGTGATAATGTAGGGGCCCAACTAGTTAGGCTCAAATTTTCCCTTTTGTTCTTTGTGTAATTGGTTGTGAGGATTCTCTCTCAACACAAGATTGACCACTTGGAGTTCTCATGGTTTTACCTTTTCGTTATATCCTCTTGACATTCTCTTTTTGTAAGCTCTAAGATGATCGAATGCCACTTGCCAACGTTCATCCGATAATTCTAACTCTTTCAGTCTAGATATTTTGTAATCTTCATCAGGTATTAGTTGGTGCAAGGAAACTCTCAGAGATGGGATTTCCATTTCTATGGGTAAAATTGCTTATGTTCCATAGACAAGAGAAAAAGGTTTTTCTCCAGTACGCATTCTAACACTGGTATGGTAAGCCCATAATGATGGATTGAGCTATAGGTGCCAATCTCATCCTGACTTGTTGAAAGTATGATGCAATATTTTGAGCATATTTTTGTTGGAGGCTTCTGTGTGGCTATTTCCTTATAAAGAGTAAAATGAAGAACAATGTTGTGTAATCTTGAATTTCATGCAGAGCTCTGAGATATCACTGTTATTGAATTTTCCCCCATTGTCAGTAATGATGGAGGATGGACTACCATATCGACAAATAATGTAATTCAAGATAAACAGAGCCACCTATTTTCTCATTGTTGTAGCGAGTGAGACTGCTTCAACCCACTTGGTGAAATATTTTGTGGTTTTTATAATGAACTTGTGTTCGTTTGAGGAGGATGCATATATTTGTTTAATGAGATCAAATGCCCATTGTTGGAAGGGCCAGTGTGTTATAAAATGAATGAGCTCCTTTGTGGGAGCGTGGATGAGATTTCCATGTACGTGACATTTCTTACAAGGCCTTGCATACCTAGTTGCCTCCTTTTCCATGTCTGGCCAATAGAAGCCAACTCTTAAGATCTTATGAGCCAAGGTAAAACTATAAAAATGAGATCCACATATGCCAGTGTGAACTTTAGCTAACACACATTTTAACTCCTCTTTCTATAAACACCTAAGTAAAGTTTTTTCTAAACCTCTCCTATATAGCTTATTTGCAATGATGACATACCGTGAGGAATTCTGGATAAGGTGTTTGGGTTCATTTTTGGTTAAGTTATCTTGGATAAATTGGTCTTTAAGGTAGGAGTATATATGGCTGTAATGGGAAGAATCTTGGCTAATGGTGGTACAAATCATCTGGGATTCAGGGGAGTCATAGGTAGGGTAATGAAGCTCTTCCACCAGGAATTCATAGTGAAAATCCTCTTCCTACTGAGGTAAGGAACCCAAATTAGAAATGGTGTTAGCATCTTTATTCTCTATCCTTGGAATCTGTTGGAATGTGATGAAAGTGAAATATTTCTTGAATTGATCAACCATGTGCTTATAGGGTATGAGTTTATCATCCTTGATTTGGTATACATCATTAATCCAGTTGATCACAAGATAGAAGTCACCATGGATATGTAACTCAGAGGTATTTCATTCCAGAGCTAACTTCATCCCATTTACCAAGGCTTTGTATTCAATAATATTATTTGTATAAGGAAAATAAAGTCTCTATGCCTTAGGGATAGAGTGACTTTGTGGAGTAATGAACAGTACCCCTGCACCTGAGCCTTGTTGGGTGAATGAGCCATCGAAGAACATTTTCCAGGAATGGTGAGTAATATGCATGATGGACCCATTTGGAAATTCCACATTGATAAGTTGTTCTTCGTGTAATGGTGCATCATCCAACTGATCCGTAATTGTCTGTCCCTTAATAGCCTTTTGTTCAACATATTCAATGTCAAACTCACTTAGGATCATAACCCACTTAGCCAACCTTCCACTCAAGGTTGCTTTACTCAATAGATACTTGAGTGGGTTGATTTTTTCTACTAGTTGTAGAGGATGTGCAAACATATAATGTCTCAGCTTCTGGGATGCAAATAGTACTACCAGGAAAGCTTTCTTGATCATGATATAACTCATTTCATAGGAGACCAAAGTCTAACTAATATAGTAAATGGATCTCTCTTTCTTGTGCTCATCTTGTTGTGCAAGAAGTGCCCCTAGTGATGTATCAGTAGCAAAAATATATAAGATGAGTGGATTACCCTGGAATGGAGATATCCGAACTAGTGGGCTGGCCAAATATTCCTTGATTTGTTCAAAATTTTGAGAACATGCTTCATCCCATTGGTACTGTACTCCTTTGTGAAAAAGCTTAGTAAATGTTTGTGCTTTGTTTTCTAGCTGAGAAATAAATCTCTTGATTGATTGTATCCTTCCCTCTAGGGTCCTCATTTGACTGATATTCTTAGGTGGTGGCATTTCAATAATAGTTTGCACCTTAGTCGGATCCACCTTATTTCCTTTAGCTGAAACAATATATCTCAGGACCTTTCTAGATGTTACATGAAATGCACACTTTCTATGGTTCAACCTAAGCCTGAACTATTCCATCTTGTCTAGGATCTTTCCTAGATCATGTAGATGTGTGAGCCTATTTCATGTCTTAACAATGGTTTCATCTACATAATCTTCCATATTCTTGTGGATCATATCATGGAAGATGGTGGTAACATCTCATTGATAGGTTTCCCTAGCATTCTTTAACTGAATGACATGACGTTCCAGCAAAATGTCCCCCAAGCATAGGCAAATGTTATCTTTTCTTGGTCTTTTAGAGCGATTTTGATTTGATTGTATCCAGAAAAATCATCCATTAAATAATACATCTCATATACGGTTGTCATATATAAAATCATGTCAATATTAGGTAAAGGAAAGTAACCCTTAGGATAGGCTCAGTTGAGATCTCTAAATTCAGTCCATACTTTGATGGACTTATCTGTCTTAGTTACTAGCACAATGTTGGAAATCCATTCAATGTATACTATTGCTCTAATGAACCCTTCTTTGAGTAATTTTTCTAGCTCAGCTTTCACTAAGAGGGCCACATGAGGGTGCATCTTGCGCATCTTCTATTTGACAGGTTTGACCCCTAGCACAATTGAAAGGTGATGCATTATCAGGTTTGGGTCCAACCCTAGTATATCTAAGTAAGTCCATGCAAAATTAATTCTTTTCTCTTTGAATAACTGAGTGAATGTTGTGAGTTCTTTAGCTGGTAATGACTATGCTAGGTGGATTACTTATGGATGTTCACCAATTCCAATGTTTATTGTCTGTGTAGGTTCTATGAGAACTGATGGCCACTCTTGAAAGTGACTGGTCAAGATATCAAGCACCCCATCTTCTGACGCCTCAAAGAGGTTTTCACCATCAGATGTGTCTTTTATTTTTACTATTTTATGTTCTGAGATTTCTACAACATGGTTTTTTCCCTTAGAACCCTTATTTATTTTGATTTTGTGACTAAGGTACTTGATATCTTCCTCAGTCATGCTCACCTAAGATTCACTAGTGGAAGAAGTTACAGGTTCAATAGCATTGAGATAACAGGCCAAGGAATAGTCATCAAAAAAGGAGGGGAGGCCAAGTGGTTCATTCTACTGTGTCTAGTCAATGAGTTCAGGATGTATGAGGGATAATTCATCAACTGGCTCTAGGGCGTTCATTGTATCTTGTGACCGAAAAGTAAACATATAAAGATTAATCTTGAAATAGCATGTTTAGAGAAAAGGGATTTTCATCATTGTTATTGAAATCTATGTTGATTGCATGCAAACCTAACCTATTTGATCTAACCCTAGGAAATGGACTCTTCTCTCATCTTGTTTTAGTGTATATTGTGCCTTCTTGCTAAATCCATATGTTGATAGGGACTAATTCAATCATGGATCCCCTTGAGAGGAATCTATTGATGTCAACATTTATGTGCGACTCTCTGAGAGGTGTAAAGCTGCACTTGGGGTTAGCCGAGGGTTTATCTTTAAGAAGATTGCTTGTGCCCTTGGATGGAGCCTTGGTGATATTTTCAGTAGCTTTAAGGGCCTTAGTGCCACTTGTGAGATTGAATATTGCTTGTTTTAGTGGGGGAACAACTTCATCAACTACCCCATCATTTACCACATCCTAGTTTTTATTCCAGTATTTGTTTTTGTCCTTAGAACTGGAATTAAACTTGTTTTCTTTATAAAGGGTGATCTCACCCTTTTTCAAAAGCACATTTGATGTTTTCAATGCATTTTTCACCAACCTATTGAAGGTGTTTGGGTCTTGTAACCGAATAGGGAAACTTAGTGCTAGGACCAGTGCGGTGATAAAAATATCCATCTTTTCACTCTCAAGAATGAGAGGTGGATATCATGAAAATATTTTCCTCCATCAATGAAGGAATGTTAAGAAGGACTCTCTCATTTGAGGCTTTGTATTGCATAGATCTATCATCATTACAAGATGTTGAATGCTGTAGGAGTAATGTTGCATGAATCATTCAACAAGCTCATCAAAATATTTTATGCCCATGGGTAGCTTTGAGAACCACTCAATAGCTTGACCTCCCAAGCTCTGGGGGAATAGATGCATAAGGTATGTCTTGTCATGCCTAAATTCCATGCATTGTGCATAGAATTCCCGAACATGGTCTTGAGGGTCAGACATCACCAAGTACTTGTCAAACTTTGGAATCTCTACCCCATGTGGGAATGGGGTTAAGTACAAGTCCTTATCGAAGGGGAATAGGAAAATAGAGTCGATAGGGTATTTTTTGGTAGGTTTTTCTTGACTCTTATTCATTTCATTCCATTCAACTTGCATGGCTTGCATTTGTGTTAAAGGAGTGTCCTCCTCTTTAGAAATGACATCATTGACTCTATATTGAGGAGGCAACTGTGTGTTGGAAATATAGATGCAGTAACTGAGAGGGGGGGTGAATCAGTTAACCACAAAAATATTACCACTGATCCCTTAAATATCTTAACAAATTATTTACTGTGCCACTCGGTAAATATATAGAGAAATGCTAAAACTTGATCCTTGAAGTGTGTAATAATTAAACTGTTCTTAAGCATTCATCACTGATTAAGTTACATGAATAAAGAAAATAACATGAACACAAGAGACACCAGATTTACTGTGGAAACCCAATATGGGAAAAACCACCAATGTAACTAGTTATTATTTTTCACTCTTCTGAAGTGATGCCCAGTTAGAAGCCAACCCGGTAAAAGGTTACAAAACACATTGTTAGGTGTGACCTGGTTAGAGGATTTAATCACCCTGCTAGGAGTGGCCTTGTAAGAGGTCTTGAAACAATTCAATAGAACTGTCACCTTGTTAGAGGATTTACAAAATGGTTGTTAAACCAACTCGGTTAAGAGATTTTGATATCGCTGCTACAATTGTAAGAGAGTAACAATGAAATGACCTGCAACTGAATTTCTGAATATAGATCTCTATTCTACTTCACTAGATCCTTACTGATCAAATAAATCTTTGCTTCTCCTCAAGGATATCTAACCATCCTTCAAAATTCACACATACCTTTCTTCAAAATGATTTCTGCGTCCTGTATATTTTATTCACCACTTGACCTTCTATATATATGCCATTCTAATTAACATTTAGATTGTCAAGTTGGCACTAATAATTATTATAACAGTCAGCTTAGATAAAAAAACTGTAATAACAAAATCCTTTGAAAGGCTGACCATGCTCGGTAAACATTAATCCTGAAAAGATTTCCTTCGGTGACTGAGTGAACTTGGTAACCATAATGAATTCTGCAACATCCTTCGGAGACCGAGAGATCTTAGTAACCACTAATTTTTCTTCGATAACTGAGGAGGCTTGGTTAACACTGTTACCCTATCATGTTTCCTTTAGACACCTGAGAGATCTCGGTAGACACTAAAAATTGTCTAGTTGACCGACTGAGCTCGGTAGACACTGAGAACCGCTTAGCTGACCGACTGAACTCGATAGACACTGAGAATGATAATTGATATGACATTTGTGTGACATCAAAGAAAACACATAGCTCATCCAACAATGTCCTTCAGATGACTGTATCCAACAATCTCCCTCTTTGGCATTGATGGCAACACAACATGTCATAGCACAATGAAATTTTACAGAGAAACCTAGAGTAAGAAACATAACCTTAGCTTCATTCTGATTATTATCATCTTCAAACTTCTTTCTCTGACTGAGAACTCTCCCTCTTAACTTCTCAAATTATTCTTCTTAGAAATTTCTTGAAATGACAACAAACTCTCCCTCTTTGACAACACATGCCAAAGACAACTTACATAGTTTCGGTAAATATCAATGTACCTTATGTCCTGATTCATATGCAATGATTCCCTGACTATGCTGCATCAACTGATTGATCATCAACATGTTCTGGTTGATGCATCACTAAAACTTTATTTATTGAACCTCGGATAGGGGAGTGACCCCTAACTTGCCTCTAAGATACAAGAATGCATCCTTAGGTAGTGGCTTGGTGAAGATATCTTCAATTTGTTCTTTTGTATGAATACATTCCAATCTAATTTCTTTGTCTTGCACCAATTCTCTGACAAAGTGATATTTTATTGCAATGTGCTTGGTTTTGGAATGCATTACTGGATTCTTTGAAATATTTATTGCACTTGTATTATCACAAAACATAAAAACTGGTTCTTTGATCTCAACCTTCATGCCTTCCAAAAGCTATTTAAACCATACAATATTAGAGTAGGTTACTGCTGCAGCAACATATTCTGCTTCTGCTGTGGATTGGGATGTGCAGTTTTTCTTTTTACTAGTCCAAGATGCTAACCTCTTGCCAAGAAAGAATGCTCCACCACTTGTACTCTTTCTGTCATCAATGTTTCCTACCCAATCAGCATCAGTAAACACTTTTAAATCCAGATTACCTGCAAATTTATACCATAAGCCATAATCTTCAGTTCCCCTTAAATACCTCAAGATTCTTTTGATTTCCATCATGTGATTTTCTCTGGGTTTAGCCGAGAATCTTGCCACTATACCAACTGCTAAGGCAATATCAGGCCTTGTGTGTACTACATACTGTAATTTTCCAATCATTGATCTATATAAGGTCTGATCTACTTCTTTTGAATCATCATCTTTGGTAAGCTTCAGTCCAGTACACATGGGTGTACCAACTAGTTTTGAGTCTTCCATACCAAATTTCTTAAGTATTTCCTTGATATATTTAGACTGAGTAATGTAGATACCATTTTTGTTCTATTGAATCTGAAGTCCAACAAAAATTTTTATCTGACCAAACATAGACATTTCAAATTCTTTGTTCATATGCTCTGAAAATTCTTTGCACTGATCATCATTTCCTGTAAACACAGTATCATCCACAAATATTTCTACCAAAACAATTTTGTTATCTGATCCTTCTTTGATGTATAAATTACTGTTGTCATTAGCTCTTTTGAAATCAATCTGAGTAAGATAGTTATGTAATCTTTCATACCATGCTCTAGGAGCTTGTTTCAGACCATACAATGCTTTGTGTAATTTGCAGACCATATCCCTTTTGTCTGGATCAATAAAACCTTCAAGTTGCTCAATGTAGACTTCTTCCTCAAGAATACCATTGAGAAATGCAGATTTTATATCCATCTGATATACCTTAAATCCTTTATGTGCTGCATATGCAAGTAAAGTCCTCACACCTTCTAATCTTGCAACAGGAGCAAAATTCTCTCCATAATCTATTCCTTCTTCTTCAGAATATCCTTTACATACCAATCTTGCTTTTTTTCTTGATACTTGACCATCTTCATTCAACTTATTTCTGAATACCCATTTTGTCCCAATTACATTTTTATCTTTAGGCCTAGGTACAAGAGTCCATGTCTTATTTTTCTCTATTTTCTCTATTTCTTCATTCATAGCCTCAATCCAACTTTCATTTTCTAATGCATCTTTGACATTTTTAGGTTCAAAATCAACAAATAAACATGTACCTTTTAGTTTACTTCTTGTCATAGTACCATCTGATTTGTTTCCAATAATCTGATTTGGTTTATGATGCTATCTGATGTACTTGGCCAATACAGGTTCCTTGCTTCCTGAATGAGTTACATTGTTATCTTCTTCATCTTTAGGTTCAGGTTGCTTGGGCTCGGTAGATACTTGCTCGGTAGCTTCAAACTGAGACTCGGTACTTTGTGACACGGTCTAAACTTCTTCTTGTGACTCGATTACTGTACTGGGCTCGGTAGATGTAGTTTCCTTATATGTGTCTGGCAATGTATCAAGTTCGATGTAAAAAAAATTTCTGTAATCCTCTGGTTCCTTTTTGCTTTCTTCTTCAGGCTTTTCTACAAACTCATCAATTCTCACATGTGCACTTTCTATGATTTTGTGAGTAGAAAAATTTAGACATCTATATGCCTTACTTTTGCAAGAATATCCCAAAAATATTCCTTCATCACTTTTTACATCAAATTTTCTTTTTCTAGATTCTTTTAAGATGTAACATTTACTACCAAATACTTTTAGGTAACTTAAATTTGGTTTGTAGCCATACCATAGCTCATACAGAGTCTTGAATGTGTCTTTTCTCAGCTGTACTCGGTTCAAGGTATGAACTGTAGTGCTGATAGCTTCCTTCCAGTATTTCATAGCAATGTTCTTTTCAATCGTTAGAGTCCTTGCACAGTCCATGATAGATCTGTTCCTTCTTTCAGCTATTCCATTCTGCTCAAGAGTTCTCAGGGCTGATACCTGTCTTTTGATTCCTCTTTCAATGTAGAAATTATTGAATTCATGGGAGATGAATTCACCACCTCTGTCTGATCTCAAGCATTTTATTCTTTTTCCTATTTCCTTTTCTACTCTTGCTAAATACCATTTGAACTTCTCAAATGCTTCAGACTTTTCTCTTAAATAGATAACAGTCATCATTCTAGAGTAATCATCAACAAAGAGAATAAAGAATTTTTCTTTGGTATAGCTCTCAATTCCAATAGTTCCACATAAATCAGTATGCACAATTTCCAAAATATCTTCAAACTGATAGTTTTTACTTTTAAAACTAGACTTTCCCATTTTACCAATTTGACAGTTCTTGCATAGACCAACATCAGGTTTCTTCAAAGTAGGAATACCTCTTACTTTCTTGAATTTGCTTATTTTCATCATGTTGTCAAAATTTACATGACATAACCTTTTGTGCCATAACCAAATTTCTTCAATTTGAGCAATAAAACATGAGTAATCACCAAGATCAAGATAAAATAGGTTACCTTTGGTTTGTTTGCCTGATCCTATCAGTTTTCCTTTGTCATCCAGCAGTCTTGCTTTGCCATTCATGAATTCAACCTTGAATCCAATGTTAATTAGCTGTGCTACACTTAGAATATTATGCTTTAGTCCTTCAACCCAATATGCATTATCACATATAATTTCTTTGGTTAATGAAATTCATCCCTTTCCTTTTATACAACAAGGTTCATTGTTTCCAAACCTTACATTACCACCATCAAAGTTTTCAAAGTGTTCAAACTTGGTCTTGTCACTAGTCATATGATGTGAACATCCACTGTCTATAATCCATGTATCATTCTTGCTTATATGAGAGATAAGTGCCATCTCATCTTCATCATTATTAGATTCATCTTTTACAGCAATGAAAACAATTTCTTCTTCACTATCATCCAAATCTTTAGCTAAAAAACATGTTTTCTTACCTTTATCCTTGAATGATTTGAAATTTTTCTTGCCATTGTACTTGTAATTTTTCTTCTCATCTTTGCTTTGCTTGTTTGGACACCTAGCTGCAATATGACCAATTTCTTCACATGAAAAATAGATTAAGGGAGTTTTACCTTTGTATTTTCCTCTGCCTCTTGAATACTTCTTTGCAAGTAATGCTTCAATAACTTCAAGATCGCTATCAGAACTTTCCTCTAATTTTTCTTCACTTTTTGATTGGATTTTATTCCCTTTCTTGAGTGAAAGTTTGGCCTCAAAAGCTGATTCAATATTTTTAGAAGTTGGAACATAGTTGTCATAGTTATCCAGTTCAAAGGCTCTCAATCTTCCAACTAAGGCATCCAAAGTTATATTGTGATTTTCTTCACATCTTCTTTCTTGAATAGCAGAAACTCTTATTGCATAAATAGGAAGTAATGTTCTGAGTACCTTATAACAGTTTCACCATCAATTTTTCCTCCAGAAGCTCTGATTGCACTAACACTTGTCTTGATCCTTTCTACATATTTTGCAATGTTTTCTTCTTCTCTCATTTTCATCTGATCAAACTATCCTCTTAGGCTCTCTGCTTTGGCTCTCTTCACATTGTCATCACTGCCATAGATTTTCTTCAGCTTGTTCCACATTTCATGAGCAGTTGTGTAGTCTTTGATTTCATCAAATTCTTCATAGCTAAGAGCTAATGCAATGTCTATCATCATAGTGTTATGGTTCTTCTTCTCTGCAATGTCTTCAAAAGTTAATGTACCAGTAGGAATTGTATATTCTTGATCAATATATTTGCATCCTGAATCACCAATGGAAGCCAGATGTAGTCTCATGAGACCTTGCCATGCTGAAAAGTTATTTCTGTTAAGCCTTGGAATTTCTCTTTTGTAAGACATCCTAATCTTTAGCTTAGGTCCTTGAAACCTTTCCTGCAAGCACCAAAAGCTCTGATACCAATTGTTGGAAATATAGATGCAGTAACTGAGAGGGGGGTGAATCAGTTAACCACAAAAATATTACCATTGATCCCTTAAATATCTTAACAAATTATTTACTGTGCCACTCGGTAAATATATAGAGAAATGCTGAAACTTGATCCTTGAAGTGTGTAATAATTAAACTGTTCTTAAGCATTCATCACTGATTAAGTTACATGAATAAAGAAAATAACATGAACACAAGAGACACCAGATTTACCGTGGAAACCCAATATGGGAAAAACCACCAATGTAACTAGTTACTATTTTTCACTCTTCTAAAGTGATGCCTGGTTAGAAGCCAACCCGGTAAAAGGTTACAAAACACACTGTTAGGTGTGACCTGGTTAGAGGATTTAATCACCCTGCTAGGAGTGGCCTTGTAAGAGGTCTTGAAACAATTCAATAGAACTGTCACCTTGTTAGAGGATTTACAAAATGGTTGTTAAACCAACTCGATTAAGAGATTTTGATATCACTGCTACAATTATAAGAGAGTAACAATAAAATGACCTGCAACTGAATTGCTGAATATAGATCTCTGTTCTGCTTCACTAGATCCTTACTGATCAAATAAATCTTTGCTGCTCCTCAAGGATATCTAACCATCCTTCAAAATTCGCACATACCTTTCTTCAAAATGATTTCTACATCTTGTATATTTTATTCACCACTTGACCTTCTATATATATGCCATTCTAATTAACATTTACATTGTCAAGTCGGCACTAATAATTATTATAACAGTCAGCTTAGATAAACAAACTGTAATAACAAAATCCTTTGAAAGGCCAACCATGCTTGGTAAACATTAATCCTGAAAAGATTTCCTTCGGTGACTGAGTGAACTCGGTAACCACAATGAATTTTGCAACATCCTTCAGAGACCGAGAGAGCTCGATAACCACTAATTTTCCTTTGATAACTGAGGAGGCTTGGTTAACACTGTTACCCTATCATGTTTCCTTTAGACACCTGAGAGATCTCGGTAGACACTAAAAACTATCTAGTTGACCGACTGAGTTCGGTAGACACTAAGAACCGCTTAGCTGACCGACTAAACTTGGTAGACACTGAGAACGATAATTGATATGACATTTGTGTGACATCAAAGACAACACATAGCTCATCCAAAAATGTCCTTCAGATAATTGTATCCAACACTGTGCTCCTTGTTTTTCCAACTCAAGGAAATATTGTTCTTTTTCTCTAGCAATGATGACTTTCATCATCTTGAGGAATTCCTTGTCATCCTTTCACCAAGCAATGCTAGTTTTTTTCAGGCTTAGATTCACTTGAAGAATCATCATGGTCAGTATCATGAGTACTGACACTATGGTTGGTATATCGATAGTCTTCATGTCTTTTCCCTCTTCTAGACATGTTGGTATCAGAGGGTTTCTCTTGGTTCCTAGTTGTTCTCCAAAAAGTGGGTTGTCTTAAAAAAAAGGGGTCTCTCTCCCTCTCTTGTATACTGTCTAGAAGAACTCCTAGTCTAGATAGGCATAGCTTGGTCTTCAGAAAGGTGTTGGAGTAAGAACAATCAAGTTTGAGCAATTCCTTGGTAGATTTTGATGCAAACAAGATAGTGTCTCCTCAAGATGGGGATGAAAAGGACTCATATCTGAGTCAAGGTTAAGGAACCTAGGTGGTGTTGCATTCATAACTCAAGAGGAGATAGCTGAAAATATGATGATGGAACTAATTTAAGGACAATATTAACAAGATTTGAACTTGCTATATGCAACTCTAAATGACCAAGAATGGTGGTTGATTAAGACTAGTTCTCAATGTCCAAGGTATAGTTGTAGAATGTGAGACAATTTCTAAAGGAAAAGTGACAAAGTCTCAGATTGTTTTGCAAAGTTTTTTTGATGGGATCATTTTAGGACAAAGTTTTGAAAGCTTGGGTTATGCAACTTGGGATTTTTGGACTTTGGATTTTGAAAGTGCAAGCTATGCAAACTATGTTTTTGGGATTTTGGAATTAAGATATGATATGTAAGATAAGGCTTTATGCAACTTGATCTTTGGACTTTGAAAATTTTGAGAAAAATCTTTGGAAAATACAAACCTAAGAGAATAACCTTAGGAAGATGAATATTAGATCTTAAATTTGAAAAAGAGACAAAAGGTCAAAATGATATAAAAGGACAAAATCAAACTCTCCAAGACATAGGTATAATTTAATTTATATAAGGACAAAGGACAAAAGATTGATAAAAATGACCAACAAAGTCAAGATCCTTTATTCATCAACATAAGGAGAAACTCTAAAATTTGGATTTTGTTTGGATTTTTGCAAAATTCTCAAGGGATCTAAATGCAAAATGAGGACTATGCAAAAGGATATAATGGAAATTTTGAATGAGAACTAAATGCAAGCTAAGATTTGCAAAATGAGGACTATGACCTGCAAAAGATTATCGTAGGATTGCAAATGTTTTAAAATTTTATGTTTGGAAAAGTCTATGACAAGGTTTTGAAATGCTCTTGAATATCTTGGGAAGTTTTTGACAAGGTTTTGAAAGGTTTTACAAGGTGTTATGATTGTTTTGAAATTTCTTGCAATATTTAAGCACTCGCACAAAACACATCATGCATAATGGCCATTATAAGTAGAATATGCAGACTTAGCCTCCCAACTCTTCTTATTTATCTTGTGAGAGGCTAAGTCTGCATATTTTACTTTCCATCCCCACACTCTCTCTTCCTGATGATGGATCATAGAGTGTGATCCGAAACCTTGATCCTGAAAAAACTCACACAATTGAATCTAGAAATTGATTTGCAACTTTTAGAAAGTTTCTCAAATTTTGTAAAATGGTTCATAACCATTTGAAACTAAAGTTTAAACCCTAATTTTCCAAGGGGGATGCCAAATTTTATGGAGGCTTGTACAAAAAGTAAGTTTAAACCCTGATTTTATGAGAATTTCTCTATGTTTATGCATGGTACGGTCTAGTACAGACATGAGATGATCTGAAGTTATGAGTTTTGAACATTATTTTCTATTATTGGTCTAATGTTTTTTGTTTGAAGTGATTTGGTTAATTTTGGTGTAAGATATCTTCATTTTAGTGGTGACAATCCAGTGAAACCCTGAATTTGAGGGTTTGGTTGAAATGGACCTCTAACTTGCATATCTACCATAGGATTCTCATGGAACTATGGAAAATACAAGATAGGGGAGTGTTCTCAAAGATCTCAGAGACTCAGGGCACTGAGGGTTGGTTGACCATGTCTTCAAGTTGGCCCTAGGCTAAACATCTCTGTGTTTAGCCAGGAAGCAAAGAGGAAGTGGAGACATTCAAACATTTGGATTGAACCAACCTAGGGAATTGAAGATTTTGTTCACTTTTAGATGTTTGAAGAGTTATAGGGCCTTGGGAGGAGTCTAGGAACCCATCCACTTTTACTTTCTTTGTTATCCATGCCTAGTCTAGCTAATTAGGCCTATGAACCTAGTAGGTGTTGAGGGGTTCTAGAGTTGAACTTGACCAAGATCCTTTGGAATCCTTTGGGGATTAGAAAAGGGTATCCAAATCTATAGAGTATTCACCAATTTTTTCAAGGGCTTTTGGAGTAAGTTACAAAAAACCAGTCAATCAGGGCTAGTAGAGATCCTAACTGGTGTTGAGGAAAGTGAGTTGTGGGTCTTGGAGGTCTCAATTAGGAGTTGTATCTTAGTGTGTTGAGACCATAGAGATTGTCTCCACCCTTGCATTGAAATTTCTAGTGGTATAGGCTGATTTCCCTATTTTGGGATCATTTAAGAATTGTTTCCTTATTGGAGGAATTGGACTAAAGATAACCATAGGGAGTGGTTAGAAGTGTCTAAAGGTGAGTTAGACCCTGAATTGGATTTGTGGATGTAGACTCTTAATCAAGTGGTGTCAGAGCCACTAAGGTCTTATTTGGAAGATAGGAGTAAGGCAAGATGTCTAACACATAAGATAATGAAGGGGATGGATTCCCTACCAATGTGACCAACAAGGAGTTGGCTAAGATGCTCAGAGAGAACATGGCAAGAAGATGGAAGGCAAACTTGAGAGATTGAAGAATCTCCAAGGAGGAAAAAGGAATGTTGATGATGAATTAGAGGAAGAAGAAGAGGTAGAACAAATATCCGTACTAAGAAGACTAGAAGTACTAGATGACCAATGGTTGTTCATAGAGGCATTGGAAAGGGTAGGAAGATCATACTACAAGATAGACCTACCTTTGTTTGCAAGAAAGATGGATGTGGATGAGTGCATGGAATTGGTAGAGGCCTTGGATAACCAATTTGAATGTGAGGATACTTTGGAGCATCAAAGAGTAAAAATAGCAAAGTCAAAAATGAAGGGAACTGCATTGAGTTGGTGGAACTTCTTGCAGAATGAGAGGGTTGAAGATGATAAGAACCCCATCACCTCATGGAAAATAATGAGAGCAGAGATCAGGAAGCAATTTTTTCCTAAGGACTATGATATCTTGATACATAAGAAATTGCATGGGTTAAGACAAAGGGATCTTGATGTGAATTCCTATACAGAGGAGTTTCACAAACTCACTCTTAGAGCCAAGATCTATGAAACATAAAATAAAAAGGTGGCTAGGTATATGGGAGGATTGAAGTACTCCCTCCATGATGAGATCACCATGTTTAACCTTGATTCAATATACAAATGTTTCCAATTGGCACTCAAAGTGAAGGAGAAAAAAAAGAGGAAGGGTGACCAACAAAGAGGAGGAAGAGGCGGTTCTTTCAATAGAGAAAGAGGAAGGAATAATGGTGGTGGTCCCTCAAACATATTCCAAGGAGAATATAGTAACCACGATGGACAAGAAGGAGAATCCAGTCAGATAGGTGGATTCAGGGGTAGAAGAGGAAATGGTAGAGGAAGATTTGGGGGAAGGAGTTTATGATTCTTCACAAGAATATGTTTCAAATTTAACCAAGATGGGGCACCAAGCCTCAAGATGTCCAAAGAAGAAAGGGAACAATAACCAAGGTGGAGAAAGGAGGGTCTAATTGACCCAAGAAGATGACACACAAAGCATCCAAGGGAAAAGAGGAAATGTGGATCTAGAACAAGGAGAGAGTTTGATCTTCGATAGGACCTTATTGAAGACCCCTACAAGAAAACATCCACTTTGATAGGACCTTGTTGAAGACCCCTGCAAGCAAGGATCCACCCCAAAGAAAGGCCTTATTCAAGACATCCTACAAGATAAAAGGTAAAGTATGTAAGGTGATAGTTGATTCAGGCTCCACTAATAACCTTGCATCTATTGAGATGGTTAATAAACTTAATTTAAAGAAAATACCCCATCCTAACCCCTATAGAGTATCTTGGTTAAATAAGGAACAACAAGCTATGGTCAATGAATAGGTATATTTGGAGTTTCAAATAGGATACTACCACGAAAAAATCTTATGTGATATTATAGAGATGGATGCATGTCATCTACTGGTAGGAAGGACTTGGCAGTATGATGTGAACTCCAAGCGTGATGGAAAGAACAATGTCTACAAGATCACCAAGGAAGGAAGGGAGTATACCATGAGGCATTTTCCTGATGATGAAAAGGAGACACATCAAGTGAACAATTTACTGGTTGTTGGGGAGAAAGAGTTCATGAAGACTATCAAGGAGAAGAGCACTCCATGCTTTGCTATAGTAGTGAAGCCTAGAAAGGAAGTAGAAGAAAGGAAGGTAAGGGATAGAGAACCATTGAGAAGTGTAGGACCTAAGGAGGTACAAGACTTGATAAGTAATTATGAAGATGTGATTGCACACAATAGAACTAAGACTCTTCCACCATTCAGGGATGTAAGTCACCGCATTGACCTCATACCAGGATCTACATTGCCAAATAAAGCAGCATTCAAAGGACTCCATATCAAAATGAAGAGTTGGATAGAAAAGTTGAAGAGTTGCTAGAGAAGGGATTTATAAGGAGAAGTATTAGCCCTTGTGCAGTGCTAACACTTTTGGCTCCAAAGAAGGAAGGTACATGGAGGTTATGTACTGACTCTAGAGCCATAAATAAGATCACCATAAGGTACAAGTTCCCCATGCCTAGAATGGAAGACTTGATGGATTTCCTAGGAGGGGCAAGGTACTCCTCCAAGATGGACTTGAAGAGTGGGTACCACCAGATAAGGGTCAGAAGAGTAGACAAATGGAAAACTGTATTCAAGTGCAATGAAGGGTTATTTGAGTGGATGGTGATGCCCTTTGGCCTCTCAAATGCTCCAAGCACATTCATGAGACTCATGAATGAAGTGATCAAGCCTTTTATAAATCATTTTGTTGTTGTTTATCCAGATGACATTATCATTTTTAGTAGAAGTAGAGATGACCAGCTAACACATGTTGAACAGGTCTTGAAGAGGCTACAAGAGGAGAAGTTGAGAATCAACTTTGATACGTGTATTTTCTTGTAGGAGGAATTGATATTCCTATGATTTGTGATCTCAAAAGGGAACCTAAAGATGGATCCATCTAAGGTAGAGGCAATACTAAACTGGCCAATCACAAGGAACACAAGTGAGTTAAAGAGCTTTCATGGTCTAGCAAGTTTTTATAGGAAGTTGATTAGGGGCTTTAGCAATGTGTGTTCTCCCATGATAGACACAATCAAAGAGGGTAGAAAGTGTCAATTTTTATGGACCCATGAAGTTGGTAGATCATTTGAATTCTTGAAGAAAAAGGTTGCAGAACAACCTATACCAGTTTTTCCAAATTTTAACAAAGTGTTTACCATTGAGTGTGATGCTAGTAATAGAGCCATAGGTGGGGTCTTAAGCCAAGAAGGCAAGCCAATAGCCTTCTTTAGTGAAAATATTAATGAAGCTAAATAAAAATATTCTACATATGACCTAGAGATGTATGCAATGGTGCAGTCCTTAAGGAAATGGATGCATTACTTGTTGCCAAAAGATATTTTTGTCTATACTAACAACCATGCCCTGAGCTTCCTAAACAGGTAGGATAAATTAACTCATAGGCATATAAATTGGGTAGAGTACCTTCAAGCATATAACTTCACTATAAAGCATAAGAAGGGGGTAGAAAATAAGGTTGTTGATGCCCTCATTAGGAGGAACTTGACCATCCAAGAGGTGATATTGGGGAACATGGGGTTCAACTCTATGAAGGATATGTATGAGGATGATGAGGACTTCAAAGAGGCCTATTAGGTATGAAAGGAGATGGCTGGTATATATCATAGTGAGTTTGTAGACTGTGTTATAGGAAGGATTTATTTTCAAAGGAAGTCAATTATGTATCCCAAGGGGATTGGTCATGGATAATATCATGAAGGAAAAACATTGTGGAGGCTTGGCAGGCCACTTTGGGATTGACAAGACATTGGATTTGGTAAGGAGATTCTACTATTGGCCAAGGATGCCAACTAATTTTAGGAGGTATGTGGAAAGTTGTGTGGTGTGTCAAAGAGACAAAGGCCAAAGTTCCAATGCAGGTCTCTATACACCTTTTCCCATCCCAAATAGACCATGGGATTCAGTAAGTATGGATTTTGTGCTTGGACTCCCAAGAACAAGGAAGGGTATGACAATGTATGTGTAGTGGTTGATAGATTCTCTAAGATGGCCCACTTCTTACCTTGTAAAACATGTCATGATGTCTCTCACATAGAAGAGATCTTCTTCAAATAAATTATGAGGTTACATGGATTACCTCTATCCATAGTTCCTAATAGAGATTCAAAGTTCCTTGGGCACTTTTGGATAACTCTTTGGAAGAGATTATGAACTAGTCTATCCTATTTACTAACATACCACCCATAATCATATGGCCAAACTAAGGTTGTCAATAGGTCACTTGGGAACCAATTGAGGTGCTTGACCAAGGATCATGGAGCAACTTGGGACTTAGTACTTGCCCATGCAGAATTTTCTTACAATGACTTAGTGAACAAGATTACATGACTCAGTCCCTTTTAGATTGTCTATGGGACACATCCTAGGGGTGTATTAGAGTTAAGAGAAG